>QTSX02005255.1:0-87638 GCA_014839935.2 Entomophthora muscae | reverse complement strand
AATCATTCTGTTTAAATCTGAGGTATTTTTGGTTGTTGCCATAGCTTTTAAAACTACTGTACTACAAACTACAAGCCAAAAATATTTATGATGAGTTGCATGGAAGAGTAATAGCAGCCCCAAAGCTATAAATGCTATTACCCTATCTTTGACTCATCATAAATATTCTTAGTTTGTTTCAAAAAAAAGGTTGTTGTTTTTGAAAGACTAATAACTCTATTTAAAATACACCCTCTAGTAAGTTGCCCTAATTCATGAACTTTCCCTAATGTACCGCTAGCATCTTCTGATATTTTTGTTTCTCTGGTATCATCACGTGATTTCAAAAGATAATTATCTCAGAATATTCTGATAAACTTTCATCTTTTAGAGGTGAATTATATAGCTTCCCATCTTTCATCAAATATGAAAGATTGATGCGCAGATTTTTAACTTCAAGCTCTCTTTTTATAGGCCTAACTTTTCTTTCATAAATATAAAAGAATGACTTTTGAGAAATATTTGAGCCTGATAACACCAATTTATATAATTCTTTTCTTTTTTCTTCTTGCTCAAAAATATTTTTAAGATCATTAATATTGTTAATATAAAGCTCATTTTCTTTTTCTTTTAACATTTTTGATATTACACCAAAGTGGCCATCAACAATGCTTTTTCTATGACATTCAACAAAAAAATTATATTTTATAGAACTCTTAATATATTTAGATGCCTCTTTAAATAAGTAATATAAAAATTCATATGATCTAGAAATGATTTTCATTATCATTCCACACTTTTATATTTTTTATTTTTTTAAATCTATCTAATTTAAGAAGATTTGTTAGACATTCACCTGAAAATAAAGAATCATGTGATAATATTTGAGACAAAAAATCATGATATTCATATTTAATTTTATTGTTTTCTTTAAAACCTAATGCAAACCCTAATAATGAGATAGGTCTTTTTGAATAAAAGCAATTATTGGTTTCAATTGGACCACTTCCAACCTTTAAGTTTTCTTTATAATCTATTACTACAACACAAGACCCATCATCTAATTTTTAATATCTTTTTTATATTCCCTATTTTGATGAATATAAAAGACTTGGTGCTGCTTAATAGTATTTAAGTCATTATCTATAGATTCTGATAATGGTAAGTTTTTACTTTCACATTCTTCCTTCTTTTTTTCTAGTGAATTTTTTAAATTACAAATATTGCACATATCAGTTTGTTTTTTACTTTTTATTATATTTTTAGGGATTAATTTATAGTAAGTAGAAATTAAAACTGAAATTTCATTTTTTATTTTCATATTTTCATATATTTCTTTTTTTGTTTTTAAGAGAGAGTATTTTATTGCAGTTGAGTATTCACTCATTTCTTTTCCAATATCTTTATAAATTTTTTCAGGCACTTTTTTGTAAACTGGCTTGTTTCAAAAGAATTTTCCAGCAATTTTTTAATTATTTCTTTTTTTGATGAATAGTTCTTATTTTTTGGCTTTTTTTGTTTAAGCTTACATTTTTATTTATATTTATTTTTCTTGAGTATTCAAACTCACTTTTGATTATATTAAATCCCATATCATTAAGCTCTTTTAAAGAGTAGCTGGAAGTAACCAGAGATTGCAAGGCTGGGAGATGCTTTTGAGGAGAAGATTTCAGGAGATCCTTTAAGTTTTCAATGAACTCATTGCCTTTTTGATTTTGAATAGTTGGAAGGAACTGAGATCTCCCAAATCAGTTTGAGTAAGGAAGTGCTTGATGAAAGTATCAAGATCATCACCAGCAATAAAGAGGAATGCCTTTTTAACATTGCAATTCTTTCTCTTTTTGTTGAAGCTCCCAAGGAAAAAAGATAGCATGGCAGAAGTAAATTTAACTGAAGACATGGTAGTATTTTGAATCTGTAATAAGGTCAGATCTCCTAAATGTGCCTTAATGAGGGAGTAGTTCTGATCAGAGTGTGGCCTTTGAATGGGGTCTTTTGGATTAGAAGCTTTGTGGTGCTTTAGCTCTTATATACCAAGCTAAATGACACTATTCTGAAAGAAATGGTGTGATAGCTTGTACTATAGTTTGAACTTGAATTTATGTTTGCAGAATTAATGAAATACCTAGTTTTTATGCACAAGTGATTCATGTGAAGCAGCTAAGAATCATTATTACATCATATCCTCTTTATAATCAATGCAAATCAATTAAAATGATGTATTCACTTAGTTGTAACTCTTACACATGTTTTTAAAATGATAAAATACTAAAGAAATCCATTTAAAGAATGCTTAATTTGAGGTTCAAAGCTCACTTGAACCTTAAAATTAATCTAAACAGTGATAATAACATTCTAACTTCAAACTACCATAAAATTCTAAAGAATTGAGCTTTTTGAATAAAATAAAGTGTTAAAATAAAGCTCTCAATCTTATCTTTAATTTCTATAAATAAAATATATATATTGTTTAATAAAAATAACTTTTTTAGCTTAAAGCAATCTATTTTATATCATTATCAAAATAATATAATAAAGTCTGATACTGCTCTTTTAATTTACTTTTTCTTTAATATTCAATATAATATACATATTAATATTTTAACTAAAATAGAAAGATAAGATTGTTAGCTTCATTTTGATAGCTTACAGTGTGAAAAATATTAAATATTTGTTGAGTTATTACTGTTTTAAATATACATTTGTAATTTGATTTTTTCAAAATCAAACTGTGTTATGCTGAGACTTGAGCAGCATGTGTATTAGAAAATGGCCTAATTCCTAAAATAATGAATCATGTGTCTAGAGGGCAGGTTGTTGGCTATGACAAGTTTCTGAATGCTCCTGATGTCCTATTGCTACACCCTTTTGGTACGTTCCAGGGATTTAACTTACCTGAAGACAAGCCCCAAGTCCCATCCTTGTTTTCTGCACAAGATTTCCCGCAACTATCCTTAGTCCAACAGAAGGAGTTTCTTGCTTTGCTAGATTAGTTTTCAGATATCTTTACTAAAGATAGCACTGATTATGGTCTAGCCAAAGGTGTTATTCACCAGATTGATACTGGTGACGCTCCCCCCTTCTGAGCTAAACTTTATTGCTGCTGTTGAGTAGAAGACACTCGAGTTTCTAAAGAGCTCAAAAAACTGTTAGACGCTGGGCTACTGGCTCTTTCCCAAAGTCCATGGGCCTCCCCCTTGCTCATACTCAAGAAGAAAAATGGATGTCATCACACTGTAATGGACTATTGACAATTGAACTCCATAACCAAAAAGGATTCCTACCCCTTGCTGAGTGTTGATGATGCTCTCTGCTGCCTTGGAGGCTCTAAGCTCTTCTCTGCTACAGATCTAGCATCTGGGTACTGGCAAGTTGATCTCTCTCCCAAGGATAGACAGAAGGCTGAACTTATCACTTATGAAGGTCTGTTTAAGCCTATTTGTATGCCGCAAGGACTCTACAATGCCCTGGCTACCTTCCAACAAGCCATGGACTCCATCCTCTGTGACCTGAAGCTTTCATATGTCTTTGTGTACCTAGATGATATAACAGTCTTCAGTGTTACCTTTATATATCATCTGGCTCACCTCAAAGAAGTGTTCATAAAAATTTGAGAGGCTGGCCTTAAACTGAAACCATCTAAGTGTGTTTTCTTTAAGAAACGCCTTGAATTCTTTGGCCATCAGGTAACCAAGACGGGTATTTACCCAATGACTAAGAAAGTTGAGGTCATTAAAAAAATACTTCCGCCCACCAACCTGCAAGAAGTACAAGACTTTCTGGGCATGATGGGTTACTACAGGCAGTTAATACCTGACTTTTCCAACACTAGCAAACCTCTGGTTCAACTGTTATGTGATGTACCTTTCAAATGGACTGATAGTCAGCAACAAGCCTTTGAGACCCTTAAACAAAAACTCAAAGAGGCTCTCATCCTAGTGTATCCTGACTAAAATAAGGAATTCATACTCTACACAAATGCTAAAAACCTAGCTATTGGAGCCATCTTTGCTCAACTAGATGATGAGGGTGGGGATCACCCTGTAGCTTATACTTCTTGTGTCCTCAATAAGCATGAGAAAAATTACAGTGTCATAGAGAAAGAGTGCCTTGCTATGTTGCATGTAGTCAAACAGTTCTGCCATTATGTGTACAGCACCCATTTCACTGTGGTCACTGACCATGCTTTGCTTAAGTAGTTACAACAGCTTAAGGAACCAGAAGGACAACTAGCTAGATGAGCCCTCCTCCTGCAAGGTTACACCTTCACTGTGCTACATCATCCCAGGATTCAACATCAGAACGCTGATGGATTATTCATAATGCCCATCCTTGCTCTACACCCTGCTGAGGCTGATTGACTGTATAAACTAATTGGATATCCTTCCTCTTAGGAGAGAAAGACATAAGAAGTTTGAACTTCCCTGTCCAAGATATCTGAGGACACTTTCATTTGCAACAACCAGCTTTTCAAAAAAGTGTGAGAACAATACCTGCCTTATGTATAGCCTAGTCTTTGCATTTTGGTGGTGCTTTAAGATCATAAGGAGATGAGACATGGAGGCATTGCTAAGAACTATGGCTGGCTCCAGAAAAAAACTATTTCTGGGAAAATCTTTGCTTGATGATCCCAGACATCATTGCTAGTTGCCACAACTGCCAACTCTAGCAACCTCAATCTGCCTCTCATAGTTCAAGCTAGTTCCCCCTCAACACGCATTTCACACTGTCAGCATTGACACTGTAGAGCCTCTCCACCATTTCCGCTCTGGCTGCTGCTTCATCTGAATTGCTATTGATCATTTCAGCAAGTGGGTAGAAGTTTGCCCTACTAAGGACACCACTGCTAAGACAACTGACACCTTTTTGTTGCAAGATGTATTCTACTGCCATGGCTGCCCTCAAGTGTTTTTGTCTGACAATGGGACTAACTTAAATGCCAAGTTAGTCACCTCTGTTGTTGAGGTCTTGGGATCTCATCAATCTTTCTTTGCCCCCTATAATCCTTCTACCAATGGGGCAGTTGAGCGTGCAAATTTGACTCTGGTTTCTATCATGAGGAAACTCACTTACTCTGACGCTGCAAACTGGGATATATACTTACCTGCTGCTCTCTTTGCTTATTGCCTTAGCAAAAATTATGTCACTGGGTATTCCCCCTTTGCTATGCTGTATGGGCGTGAGGCTTCCACTCCGTTACTCCTGGGACCCCCTACTCTCCTCTGATAAGGCTATGGATCCTGATGCCCATATCAAATATCTGGTCAACCACATAATTGACATACAGACCACAGTGTATAATTCTGCATATAAGACCAAGATGCTTGGGCTCTCTCCTGACAATGCTGGTTGTTCCCCTTTACCTGAGTTTAACATCAGGTATCATGTTCTCTATTATCAGCATAGAGTAGGAGAATGTGCTCACAAGCTAGATACATTGTGGGTTGGTCCTTTATAAGTGAACTTAAAACAATGGTCAGAGTAAACTGTGAAACTACTCTCTAGTGGTCAACTGTTTGCCCAAGTACATTCCAAGTTTCTCCGCAAATACTACCCCCCTAAGGCCAATATAGAGGGGGGTAATGTTGTGAATGCTGCCATTCACCATGTTTTGATTTTGCCTTTGATGGGTTATTTGAAGAAAAATCTCTCTCTTTTGCTTTTGCCCCTCAAAATGAGTATGTTACAAAAATGGGAAGTTCATCTGTTTGGTTTCCAGATTCCTTGCAACTCAATTGCCCCACTCATGCTTGTGGCAAGTGATCCTATAGTCCTGGTACTATTTTATGATATCCCCAACCACTATATATTCCATTTTGTATTCACCAATAAAAATTAAGTTCTATTCATATTTTTGTCTTTGTGTCTCCAAGTACTTTGTCACCTCTCTCTAGCCATGACTATTACATATTATTCATTCAGGGCCACAAGGTAATCAAATAGTATTCCCTGCCATTATAACCAAGACTTAGTACAAATCCAATCCTAAGGTTAGGATTACCCGTTGTGTGTCTGTGCCATGCCTCAGAATATGATAGTAATCCACTGCTTCCAATCCCTGATATGCCTCAGACTTCTCTCCCTTTTATAGCTCCTTCTTTCAGTCCTTTCTTCTCAAAACTCTGGGGTTTTCAGGCTTAAACCATCTAGTTTTTTCTTGATCTATAATATATTAAACTCTATTACTTACTTTAGCCAATTAAAAACCAGCTTTTACTGTTCATTCCCTCATTTTTAGGCTCAAATCCTTCTGCTTGATCCCTAAAACCTTTATCAAATAGGCTTTTGCCTGCAGCCAATCACACATCCAGATTGAGCGGTTTTGCAAAATGTTTCCCCAAATGACTTGCTCTTGACCCTGGTTCAAACCCGGCAAATCTCGCCCCAAGTAAACACTTGCTCTGTGTTTTGAACAGCTTTTGCTGTAATTCCCATCATGTTTCCTTGGGCAAACTCAATTGCTTCTGACTATTTTTTACTTAAAGGACTTTTTCACCTTAATTTCTTTAATATTTCTCTGTGTTTCCTTGTGTTTTCTTCCCTCTTTAAATAGTTCAAAAATGCCTGCTGCTTGTTTCTTGCTCTTTTCCATGGTTTTGGAAAAAATCCAGCCTTTGCCCTCAGAGTTTCCCTTGTTGTTTCTGTATGCTCTGGTTTCTTCTTACTCAAAAACTTCTAATAAATTCACAGTTCAAATTCTCTTTTAATTGCTTCTTTCTTTTTATGTTTATCTTTTTAATTATTTTTCTTAAATTCTTTTATCATTTCTTATTTAATTCATTTTCTTAATTCTTTCTTTAATTCTTTCCTTCTTTTTACTTCTTATCACAACCCATACCATAGTCTTTCTGGACTCTCACAGAGGAAGCAGGCTGGCCTGAAAGGCCATGTACACAATTATTGCTATTCTGACAAGGTAATATACAGCTGTAGCTAGGGGACACCAAATTCCAGTATGGGGCACAACCTGATCATCCAGCCCCAATACTTTGATGTAAACAAACCCCAACTTGCTGAAATCCTGGGCTGGAAGTATGTTGGGCAGGGGGAGAGTAAAAGGAATCTCCTTCATGGTGGGCAAAATGGTCACTCTAGGGTGGTCAGGAGGGAGATCCAGGTGATGAGGATGGAAGAACTCCAAGTCAAATGCGCAAGATGGCTAACCAAAGTGACAGGGGCAGGACCAGGAGGAAGAGATATGTGCTTTTGTATAGTGTAGTGGATTAACAAATAAATTCAAACAGAATAATTTTATTGGTGCAAAAATAGATAATTCCTATAAGAAAATAATGGGTCCTGGGCATAAAGTTGTTTTTTTATGATTTTAACAGTGAGGAGGGCTTTTCCTCATCACTACTTATATTTACTGGTGAAAGTGAAGCCTTTTGTGCCACCAGAGAGCTGGTGACATCATTTTCAGTTAAACTGGCAATTTTGCCTGAGAATTTTGTACTTAATCTTAGGGATGGATAGGTATTGGCTAGTATAAAGAGAACCTTGGTTGAGCTGCAGCATGCTGAGGCGCCACAGCTATTTATAGAACCCGTAAGCAATCAAGCACCTGATTGAGAAATCAAACAATTGTGCTCCAAATGCATCATTTCCCAATAGTAAATGGGCCCAAATTTGTTATTAGATTCAATGCCAGGGGTTTGCGGCTTATGGGCCTCTCAAATCCCAGGCCATTTGTGATTTGAAAAGGGGGTTTTCTCTGGAAGGAAGTTGGTAATGTTTCCCATGCTGTGGGTTACTTCCTCTCTAGGAAGGCTAGCTGATTGTCCAGGGCATTCTGGGCCCTGACACTTCTTTTCTACTCTATCTTTAACTTTACAAGTCTTTTCTTCCCAACTTGTAGTCTTATTTTCTCAATCTTTAATCAATCCTTCTGCTCCTTCTTTAGCCTCTGCCAGTCCTTCTCTGTCATCTTGCTGTCCTTCTGAAAGTCCTTTCACATATCTTACAGTCCTTCTCAAGTCCTTTTCTGACATCTTTTGGTCCTCTTGCAAGTCTTTCTCTATGAATCATCAATGTTCTTCCCTTCTCTAAAATCCCTGTTAAAAACACCTCATACTCAGGCAATAAGTCTACAGGTGAGTTATTGGTTGAATGGGCTCCCATAAGTGACCACTACTATAGGCCATCAGCCACAGACAATCCTCATGTCTGTAAAATTGTTTTTACTCACCCAGGAAGTGAATCCTGAGCTTTCAGTTGCAAATTAATCAACTTCACCTCCCAGAGACCTGTCTGTTATCAAGTTCTGAAGCTTCTTCACCAAAAAACTACCCTGATAACGTCTCCAGGAATACCCCTGCCCCTTTTAGTGGCTTCAGGACCTCCCCAAAGCCTCCAGGAAAACACAGACAAGGAAACCTTACCAATCCATTAGATAAAGCTCCCCACTTGTAGACCTCCTGCAAGTGGCCAAAGGATCTCAGAGCTATCTCAGCTCATCCTTTCCTAGTAGCCCTTTGTTACCTACTAGATTATATCACCCTCCAGCCCTAGTAGTCATCAGTTATCTACTAGGCATTTACCTACCCTAAAGCCACTATACTTCTCCAAAATTAAGCATAGAGTCTTTATTGTGGCCAAGTCAGCCCTTGCCTGCAAAGCTGTCATCATGTGAACTGTCACAGTGTTGATAGGATTGGTTGAGCTTGAGGCTTGATTACCTGATGCTTTTCTTTGATAGAGAATCTAAAGATTAATCAATAAATTGAAAAAAACAGGGAAAATTCTTGTAAATAGATAGAGTGAGTTTAGAAGCTTGTTAAATTGTATAAAAGCAAGGGCTAAACTAGTCCAAGCTTTGGAAAGAACAAGCTTATAGGGGATCAGCCTAAGACAAGAGGATATATAACAGCTATTGACTGGACAGGGAAGAGAGAGGCAGAATAGTGGGGCTAATTATGAACTGTCCCTTACTGAGGCCCTTTACTGTGAATGTTTAGTTGATACCTTAATAGTACAAATAACAGTGAAAAAAGTGGTGTGTAATGTTGGACTTCCTAGGAATATGTCACATGAATTGACCGCCAGGTGTCACTGAAAAACAGGAATTAAATTTTCCTGGGAGTTGGTCTCTTTGAGCCTTCCTTTTGCCTGTGGGCTATATAAGTGTTAGTTCTGTCTTGCTACATTGGTTGAAGAGCTGAAATTAAGTAAAGATGTTAGAGGAAGGTCTGTTTTTCACAATTCAGAGCCTTTCAGGGTAGTGACTAATGCCTTAACACACTCAATCACAGGGGAACCCCACCATGTGGCTCTACAATTTAGGGTAGCAGGTCCAATTCCCACTGTTTTTGTTCACCAGTGATCTGCTTCCTGAGGGTCTGCATTTTTTGGCGGCAAAAAACTCAAAGAGAGAAGCAGAATTAACAGTATTGTGTTCTGAGGCGCAGCACAGACACACAACAGGAAATCCTAACATTAGGATATGATTTGTACTAAGTCTCAGTTAGTTGGCAGGGAAGGTGATGCAATTAAATTGTGGCCCTGAAAAATAAATCCCTACTAGTTGTGGCTGAAGAGAGGCGCCAAAGTACTTGAAAACACAAAGACATAAATGTGAATAGAACTTAATTTTATTAGTGATGTGAAAAATGATTATATATTGGTTGTGGTTACCACAAAACAATACAAGCATGTTAGGATCACTTTCCAAAAGCATGAGTAGGGCAAGTGAGTTGCGTAGAATCAGGAAGTCAAACAGATGAATTTCCAACTTCAGAAATAGACCTATTTTGAGGAGCAAAAGCAAAAGCAAGGGATTTGTCCTCAAAATAACCCAAAAATGGCAAAAATAAAAATAGCGTAAATATTGGAATTCACAACAAACAGATATCAAATTTGAATGTGTTCTAGGTTTCAAACTTGAAGAAATCTATCTAAAAAATAGTGAATAAGAAGCTGGCGGCTTCCCAAGCCATTTCCAAAAGGGTAGCTGGTCCAGAAGTATGCAATTAATTAAAATTAAGAAGGTTTCTAAGGAGATCTTTCTCCTGTTCAATAAAGAATTTTAAAATTCACACACATTATAAACATTTAGGCTATCAAATCAATTTCTCATATATATTATAAAAGTGTTGGGCAAGAGAAGCAGTAAAGTCAGTGCAGTATAAAGTTTTATAAAATCCAGACACCTGGTGATGAATGGACTTGGCTGACAAGATGATTGAAACTTACAGAAAGAGGACAAGAGTTCATTAGAAGTGAGTTCATTAAACTCTTCCAAGAGTTGTAAACTCCCAAAGAGAGACAGACTATAGGAAACATCATTATATACAATGACAATGTCATGATATTAATTGATAAGGTACCAGAAGAGTTAACAAGGCTACAGGCACAATATAATGCTCTGTAATTTGAACTTATTCACTTGGACAATGTTATCTCAATCCACTTGGCACATGGCTTGACCCAGGATGTACCTTGGTGTCATATGAGAAACAAAAAAGCACCACAAGAAGCTTATTAGCTGTATATCTAAATATATACTAGTAAAAATAAACATTTTAAATAAATTTTAAGCTTTGGCAGATTTTCATCCTGTTTTTGCTAGAAATTTTAGTTTCTGTGGGGCCTTCACTTTATGTTTTTGGCATCTTGTCAATCTTAATCCTGACTTAATGCCCTGCCAGGCCTCAAAAATCTCTTTCTTTTTCTCTGAAATATCCCTTTTGCAACTGAGTTTCCCTCCTTGCCTGCCAATGTATCTTACAATACACAGGGGGCCATAATGAGTCGCCCCACAACAGATCTAATGGCATGGATCAAACTGATGGCAGGGTCAAACCACAGGCACTATCTCCCAATTAGGAGTGTTGCCAATTTGACCTGCTGATCCCTGCACAAGTTATTCCCTGGCATCAAACCTTACATGGAACCTGCCACCATACCACCCCCTGTGGCCTTGTGGCTTTCTCCATATAGTATATTAATCACAATATTCTGCAATACACTATATCTTATACTATTCATTTCTGTCTTTTCTATTGGAATATTGTCTTCCCCAATCAATTAATGAACTATAATTAGTTTAGTTGCAACATCCCACTGAAGATTTCAAATATGAAGCTCTCTTTACAGTTGATGGTTTGTCTTCATTTCAGTTTTTAGGCTTCTTGGATTCTCAAACATCTTGATTTTGCTGATCTCACATTTTATTATTTCAGGAAAGTTATTCTAAAAAATTCTACTATAAAGATTTTTCTGTTACTAAGTATAACTTGAATTTGATTGTTCCTTTCTCATCCAATATATTATAAAGAGCTCTGTGATGATCCACATGAGGAGCTATTTTTCAGAAAAGGGCTTGATATTTGTCAAATAAAGATTGGATACCTAAGACAGGTAAATGTTGGTTTGTTTATTGACATTTCTAGCTTTGGTTAGTAGAAAGCAGTGTTCTATTCATTGGGATGGTATTAAGGTGATCCCTTATCAGTGATGTGGAATGATAGAGAAGCTGTGTACCATGGGATGGATGTGTGTGACAGAAATCAACAGATAGTAAGAAAAGTTCTTTTTGTAGTGGGTAATAACAACCCAAATGCATAAGAAGTTGATGATTAGCCACCATTGAAGCTTCAGATACTGCTAATTAAAGTTTCCAAAAGAAACACTGGGGTTCAGCAGAATTATTAAACCCAATCAAAGGAGTCCCAGATAAATAGCCTGTGAAATAGTTAACATGTTTTCAGCATAAACCTCTAGAAATTGAGAAGTGACAACTTTATCAGGTTCAGATTCTGCAGGAAAGATGCCAAGATTGAAAGCATTGTAGTAACATTGGGTGGCACTGACAAAAAAACCAAAGCAGGGCCTCATCTTCCAGTAATAATATGACTTGGGACTAAGTTTTACAGAATGTAGCGGAGTAGACTAACTACCAGATGCATTTTAAAATAAAGTTAGACTGGGAGATAATTTGGTTTATTGAGTAATTTTAGGGAGTACTCAACTCTTAGAGTTGAACAGTGAAAATTTCCCAATGTGTACCAAATTTAACAAATAAGCAATACCATCTAAATCCATGGCTCCTATTCTGTTCCCATTATCCAAAGCATACCTTGTCTAGAACACAAAAAACCCTTGAGTGATTGATTTTGTGTTGACCATTCTGATAAACAAGGTTTTATTGAGTGACTCTCGGATATTGCCTATTTATCAGTGTCAACTTGCACGGGGTTATCAAAGCATGCTGACAAACTGGAGCGGTAGTGACTCATTTCAAATCAACAGTTTGATTTAAATCCATCAACTAGGTTAATTTAGTTAACTGTTTACCCAACTTCCTGTCTTTGCAATTTGGACAAGCAATACCAGGCATTATGAAAACTACTGTGACAATGTGCTGAGGTAGCACTGAAATCCTGATATCAACTGGGATGAGAATACAGTTGGACAATTTTACCTAAAATGGAGATAAAATGTCTCTTTTCATGACTTGAGGTTAGCTTTAAGAAGATCTTAAAGTTACTAGGCAAAGTATGAATAGCTCAGAACTATCATTAGGGTGGCTGTCCAGAGAAAAAGTGTAGAACTTAGTTATTTGGAGGTACATTAGAAGTAAAATGGGTTGCTTTTCACCTGAAAGCTCAGGCTTGCCACTTGAGTGAGTAAAAATAGTTTTAAGGCATGAGAAACACTTGCTTCTGATGACCTAGGTGTAGGTCACTGATATGTGTCAAGTCTAGATTGATTCACTTGTGGAGACTTATTGCCTGAGTCTGGTGTGTTGAGTTATGGGTACTACCAGGATAAAAAATCCCAGATAGAGGACATCTGCTGGAACCAGAAAATAGAAGGAGAAGAAGGACTAGTTGGAGGTCATCTAGAGTGGCTGAAAAGAAAAAAAGAGAAGAAATAAGAGGAGCAAGATATAAAAGATTTAAAAACAAGAAATAAATAATAAATTAAAAACAGATAAATATAATATAAAAAGGAATAAAAAGAAGATTAATCAATGAAATAATAAATAAAGGAAAAAGAATAAAAATAACTGAAAATAGCAAATGAAAATCTATTAAGTGGAATGAATGGAGCAGGAGGGCAAGAGTGGCCAAGAACAGGACAGAAAAACTCCAAGAGCAGGGTAAAACATTTTGCTGTTGGCTACAGCACAGAGCAAGAGCAAGACAACAGGGCCTTTGAAGTTTTCCAAGGGGAAAATGACATGAAAGCATTTAATGAAACACAGGGAGCAGATTCATCATGTTTTACATTAAGAAAAACAAGCAAATTGCCTTGGTAAACATAACATAAAAACATGGAACCAATTCAAAACATGGCTGGGAAATAGTCAGAGTTTTTATGAAAAACAGTTTGGGGCAAAAGGTGGATCCAGACTTCTGATTGGCTGAAATTTTAAGGCTTCTTTTATCAAGTTTTTTCATTGATAAAACAAGGGGAAAGCCTAATAAATCAAGGGGCTGAAAATAAAAAGTCTTCTCTAATTGGCTATAGTAAGTAATATAGCTTAAAATTATTATATATGAAGAGAAAAAATGGGTTAAGCCTGAGGAAATAAACAGCTCAGAGGGGAATCAGACTGAAACAAGAGGTTAATTAAAGGGTGATCAAGTGAAACAAGTGGATTGTCCACTTCAGGGAGCTACAGAAGGAGTACAAGGTCAAGAGTAGGATGATTAAGAGAAAGGGGTCCAAGATGCATATCAATGAGTCCAAGACCAAGAGGCCTTTGGGGTTTCTGTTCATCAGTCCCTATGGTGTGTACTGGGTCAAAGCCAGGGACCAACTGGGTTGGGGATGTCATTCTTGGGGATACTTGTTCATGCCCCTAATTATCATTGGTAACTGATAACTAGAGGAAACATATTTTACTGCAATATATGGGCTACCAAAGCAGCTCCATTATCTAGGGGACTGTTTGCATGATAATCTTTGGTACAACAATATCCCAGATCTCAATTTTATAGGCACTGTGTTACTTATTTCCCATCCAGGCATTTTCTTAAAGTGAACAGACTAAGGTTCTGTATTTTCCGCTCCTCTTAATCAACTATATAAGCATTATCACTAGGGGATTTCATGTCACAAGAAAGGAGAATATGGGTCAAGATAGTCTTTACTAACAGAAGGAAAGTCCCGTAGAAACCTTCTGATCTGTCACCGTTTTAGAGTTGTTTTGAACAGCTACTCCTTCAGAAAGAACTTCTTAACAGTTTAGAAGACATCTGGTTACTATAAACCAACCAGACATTTAACCATTAGGATGCAGATCCAGCGCCTATCCAAGCTCCTGCCTGCAACCAAAGATTTTTGAAAGACCCCCAAAAAAGACCACATAACTTTCCAGCTAGCCTCCTTCTTATAGTGATCTTTTCCCAACAGTTCTGCCTTTAGAATGGCTTTCTTCAAAAGCTTAAATCATTGCGCTCACTTTTTCCTAAAATTAATTAAGCTTACACACTTACTTTCTCAAAGTATTGATTTTCTGTTTTCTTGCTTATAATTTAAGATTTTGGTCTCTGATCAATCATTTTCAACAGAAAACATGCCAGAAATCAACCAATGGTTGTAGAGCGCAAAACTGGACCATTTTTGAAGCTCTGCTGCAATCCAACTAGAAAAGCAATTCCCACTGCCCAAACCATTCAAAGTGTCAACTCTTTGACACCAAAGCGTTAACTGGTTCACTGTTCCAGCACCAGTCTTCCCTTCATTCAAGCTTAATCAATTTAAAGAGTAGAATAATATTTATATTTTTCTTTTTGGTTCTCTTCAACGTTTCCCCGATATATTTACTAATATAGTAAATTCTAAGGAAAATGACCCACTAAAACAGCTTTATATCCAGCTCTCATAGCCACATACCTCTATTTACCCCAAAAACTTAATAAATAAACTCTTACCCACAATTCCTCAATTTTTTTCCTGATTGTAATACTAAACCAAAGCAAAACATCCCTCCTCTTTCTACCTCAGCAGATTAATTCAGCAAAACCTTGGCTAATTTCTTTGGACCATTAATCCTTCTGTTCCTTCTGCTGGTCCTTCTTTGTCCTCTTCCAGCCCTTCTGCAAAATTTTCTCTATCATCTTCCTTTCCTTCTTCAAGTCCTTCTCTATCATCTTCCAATCCTTTTGCAAGTCCTTCTCTGTTTGAACTATCAAGGTTCTGTTCTCTCTATGAACAATTGAAGTTCTGTCCTTCTCTGTAGTCTACCTACCAACACCTCAGATCCAAACAAGAAATCTGAGTGAATCAGCGTCTGACTAGGCCCCCATCAGTGAACACCACTTTAGGTCATCAACCACAGACAATCCTCATGCTGTGAAGTTGTTTTTACTCACCCAAGTGATTAGTTTGAGCTTTCAGTTGCAAAGTAACCAGCTTTTATTCTCAGAAACCTATTCATTACCAAGTTCTGAAGCTGCTTACATGAGCACACCCTTGATACATCCTGGGCATATCCATGCCTCTCTGGTGGCTTCAAGACCTCCTCAAAGCTACCAGGAAGATATAGACAGGGAAATCTTACCCCTAAACCAGGTAAGGTTTTCCACCTGCAGACCTCCTGCAAATGGCCAAAGAATCTTAGAGCTATCTCAGATCATCCTTCCCTAGCAGCCATAAGTTATCTACTAGGCTGAAGCACCCTCCTTTCTTCATAGTCATAAGTTACCTACTAGATTGGGACTTCATTCTTCCTAGTAACCATCAGTTACCTACTAGGTTGGGACACCATCCAGCTCTAGCAGCCATAAGTTACCTACTAGACTGGGATACCATACTTTCCTACCAAACATTTACTTGTCTTAGGCCATTATCCTTCTCTAACTTCAAGCATTGAGTCTTTATTTCAGCCAAATTGGCCCTCACCAGCAAACTGCCTCCATGTGGATCATCACAGTAATGCTGTGTGTGGAGTGAAGGTGTTGGGAATTGCTATTGGTTGTAGCTATTGCACTGGTAGGCATGGTATTCCTGCATGATTTCATTGAACCCAAGGGAACGTTTTGTTGGTTTGGTTGTTGGAAATCAGGATATGGTAAATTTTGTTTAAAGGCTAGATAAGATGGATGTATATCTGCTATTTCAAAGTTGAGTAGGGTTAGCTTGGTGAATAGTATGCATCTAGTTTTTATTTATGTTAAAGTGAAGCTGGGAGATGTTTCATGGATGTTAGTGATCTCCAAAAGAAGCAAAGTGGATCCATGTTGAACTCTTTGGCTTCCCTTTTAGTATGGCAAGATAAATTTATGTGGGATTCATTGCGTTTACAGTTTGAAATTTTGGGTGTTGGATTTGAAAATCCCATATTTTGTCAAGCAGGTTCTGGTTCTTCAGTAGCAACCTTGCATTGAACCCCCTGGGAAGAGATCATTTTGATTGATGGGGTTTAGCAAGAAGAATAAATGTAAGTATTCTTATATAGTTTAGCTTGAGATGTTCTTAATCATCACTAAGGTCTTCTAGCAAAAAGAACCAATTATGCAAAGCTATCAGCATCGTTTTATTGCAAAAAAAGGATTGTAGAAAGAGTTCAAGAATGATACATCAGGATTTAGTCATCTATTGGGAGATATCTTAAAAGGTTAGCAAAATCTAAATAAGATCTACCTTTGCTCTAAGATGTCTTGGAAAGGAAGGTAGGTGAAATAGTTGATTGAATGGCCCGGTGACACAGGAATGAATGTACCAGGGTTAACAAACTTAGTATCTTTGTAGTCAGTGCTGAATGCCGGCGTCTCATCTGAAAGAACAAGCTTGCTGGGTTAGAAGGAACTACTGGAGCTTTACCAGGTGAGGGTTACAATGCAGCCGTAGGGCGTTATCGCGTGCTAGCAGAATGGGCTGAGCGTTCAAGGGCAAGGGAACCAAATGTCCCGAGTCGACAACTGTCCGGACATACTAAAGGTGAGCTGCATAGATAAAAGTAGTTACGTATTTCTGGATAGTGACGGGATTACTGGCGGCCTTTAAGGGAAGGGGAATAGCGACATTGCGCAGCACTTTGTTGAGAAGATTGTGGCGCATTAGAACAATGTGTTTGTCTGCTATTTGAATTCTTGGAAAGTCAGTAAAATCTTGGGAGTAGCTTACCTGGCAGGATTGGATGTAAAGATTACATTAGAGACCTTGGAACTGAGCCCTTCATAGTACAACTTGGCTAGTGGGGCATGGGGGAGAGCATGTATATGGACTGGGTCGTTGGGGCCTGGAACCATTATGAAACGGCACCACTTGGACAAGTTAGAGAATTCCGATATTAGATTCCCGAGTTTTTTGAAGCCGTCTACAAGCATGAGCACGCGTTTTCAAACGAAACTTGCCTGTGTATGCATCGACAGACTCTCCTTTGGCAGAAAAGGGCTTCGATGTAAAACTTCCCATCATTACTACTGCCAGTGGCGTATCCTTTGTTTCTAGGGTAGCAAAAAGCTTCTTCAAGCCTTGAAGCACTACAGGGTTATCCAGATGCACATCCGAGATGAGGACCATGGAAACTTCGGAGAATTCAGCCGAAAGAGCGTTAAGCACAGTCTGAAGGTTATAAAACGGTTAAATAATCATACTGAAGACATCGTAACAGCTTGGCTTCCAAGCCAATTGGCGTGTTCATAGCATGCTCTGTTTGAATATTAGCTTTATCAATAGGACGCCGTACTCTGTCTGTTTGCGACTTTCGTATGGAGGTAATGTTATGCTATGGACATTGAAGGCCTCCTCTTCGGTCATTTCGCCTTCCACCAAAATGAAGCTATTCTCTGTAAAAAGCCCACGGCCATACCTCTGATGGATTCAGTTAAGAAAAAATAAATATACATACACAGTTTTCCATGAACTTTAGTCTCAATGTTGCTTCACTGTCTGCAATGGCAAAAGTTTCATCAACTAGTTGAGTTAGCATCCCAAAGAGGCAGAATCGGCCCTCAACTCGACCCAATAAAGATTTAATGGAAGTAAGCTACCAAGTCAGTTATGGTTCCCAAAACATCACACCTCAAGCTTTGAAGCCCCAGAACTAAACGCCGATGTGGGTGCAAAAACTTCGTTTCTAAGAACCCTTGCTCTAAGAAAAAAATACCGCTCGTTGTAGGCATCAGCCTTCTCTGCACCCTTTAAGATGATCTTTGGGGCATCTTGCTTTCTGAATAAATGGATTGTATTTAATTAAATAGCATTCAAAAAGAAGGGCCGAGATAGCCTCTTAGAGTTAAACTTACGGAACAAATGTTTTAGAAGATTTTTTCGTATTTCAAATGAGGCATTTTGAATGCATTGATGCAACGGAAATATTTAGTGATATCAATCACATGATCATTTTGAAATTGGTCGTGCAACTCCAGCATGTTCAAGCTTTCAGTTATCCCCTGATTAAAATTTACACCAGTTACAGCCTCTCCTTCTTCAGTCAGGCCATAGGTTGCATCAAACTCTTTGATGACGCTTGATAACGAGTTGAAATCCAGTATAGCAGAACCAGCTAAGCATAAAGCTGGTAAGTCCAAAACAAACCTATAAATAATTACAATATTTGGTCCGAGCTCTATCGCAGATCGCCCTTATAGCGGTCTCGGTTTTAGATTCCTCGCTCTTTTTAGTAAGGCCATTTGATTTAAGCCAAGAGTACAAGTATCTAGCAGATTGCACTTGGACAACAAACCCGAACTGCTTGGTGGCTAATCTGAAACACAGGTTCAATATTCTCTTTTTGTCTGCTTCCTCTTCAGGGTCATATCTCTCGATTGGATCTAATATCAGGGATTCACTACGATTTGAGTCTTGTCGCTCAACAAGTCTTTGTTGTTTAAAAGGACGGGCTGAGCTTAGCTGTGGCCTTCTAACGTAACCTTCTTCTTCGTCGATGGAAATGGGAGATCTCATGCCCTTGCGAAGAACTGCTGTCCCCAAATATAGCCACCTCATCGGCAATAAGTTCATCATTTGGAAAAAGGATCGAGACATCTTGGCCAACTTCAAAATTGATATTATCATCACTTAATAAAAATGCATCTTCGTTGTTCTCCATTATGCTCCTAATTATGTATCAAAAACGTATGAACAAGCTTATAGCTTTGAAAATAATGCAGCTTTTCTGTTCTTAAACACCCTGGATTTTGAGTTTTGTATAGATCGAAATAAATTGAATCTGGCTCTAAATTGGAAGTGATTTGGAACTGTCCTAATCCGGACTGCTTTAAAGGCATACTTTATCTTTCAATTTGGATCAACATAAGCCCATGATTGATACCACTCTCAACTATATTGTACCTGATTATAAACTCAAATATCCTAAAATTTAAAATATTAAATATATGGCCTAAAGCTATGGATTAAATATCCAGGCGAAAAGATAGTTATATTGGATCAAAAATACCAATGGTTCTCGCATGGATATAATATAATATATATATCAAACCTTTTTCCCTCAACCTAGAAGGTAAACTAAATCCAGATCACTAAATTTTGATAACTGAATCTGTTTATTAACTATATCTCATGCCTAAGCTTTTTAAACTTGCCCAGCCCTAAATGTCTTACAGAATAATTTTATTTTGAACTGTTGGATTCCCTTTTTTATTTTAGTTGAAAATATCAGGTCATCCTCCTGCAGAAGATTCTCAAACTATAGAAGTGTTACATCTCAATAAAGATAATTATCTAGTTTCCTATATTTCCCCTAGCAACTCTGCTAATACAGCACAGTTGCAGCAATATGTTTTACAAAAAAGTGTGGCATCCCCTTAGTCAACTTCAACACTCTTCCAGTTCAAAGGTATCTTCATGCTCTTGTACACAAACTTTATTGACCCAAATCCAAAGAAAACTAGACGCCTCAACAATTTCATAATCACTTTTTTCCTAGCCCTGAAACCTTTTTAAAGAAACAAAAATAAAAGCATGTCCTGTGGATGAAATTCTCACAGCACGGCAAAATTTTGGGATACCAACTTTCCAACCCCAAGTGACAAGGGATAGAAATAAAGATCCATGCAGCGCTGAAGAGTGACCAAAGCCTGGGCTTTCCATACCCCTTCATGAAACTTCTAAAGGTAAACTTTTGTTTCTGAAAAGGCACAAACACTAACCTGAGACTAGCCAGGGAAACAGCTTGATAGAGCAGCAAATTGTCTCCTGAACAAGATCCTAAACCTTGGGAAACTTAAGAGGCTTCACCCTCAACTTTGACAGAAAATGATTCCCATTAGAACCCAAGAGGTCCAAGTTCTGGGGACCAGGGGGGACTCAAGGCATATCTTCTGAGCATCAAGGGATGCCATTATCAATGATCAAGTTTACTGGAACATAGCACAGTAAAATAAATAAAGGATTTATAATCAGAGGTGAAGCCAAAAAAAGTAGTATTGTATCAATAAGTTGTAACCAACTTAGATAGATAGCTTAACTTTAGGTGTTGGGTGAAGATTAAAGTTTGTATGTGGTGGATCCAGGCCCATCCAGCTGTACTTATTATAGCCATGCTTATTGAGACTCTTATTACTTGAACCCTCCTGCAACAAAGCTTTGGTGAGCTTTGTCTCCAAGGAGGCAATATTTTGATTCAGATACTTATTCTTGTTTTGCCACTTGGTCATGATCTCCACACTTTTCTCCTCCCAAAGCTTAAGTCCCCCAATTTTCCTATTATCAACATTCTTCATATGCTGGAAGATTTTTTCAACCCCTAATAATAAGTTTCATGAATCCCCAGTGTAGATTATGTTGCCTTGAGAAGGTGTTCATTCCCTTGCAAAGTATTCAGAGTATAATTCCTTGTAGGCAGCCTTGACCTTGACCAGTGATTCTTTAGGGAACGTTTTTACCACTTCAAGGTCCTCCCAGGCATCCTCCAGGGATTTCTTGGGAACCTCTTTACAAGCTGCAGCGGTCTTCACTTTTAACACTCCAAATTTTGCCTTTTCAAAAGATAGTTGAGAAGCCATAAACTTAAAAGGAAATATTAGGGGAAAGCATTGGATTTTGAATTGGTTCTATTTTTTAATGTATTTAGTTTTGTTTATATACCAACAGGGGCATATTTGGATGAAACCCCCCAGTTCCAGAATCCCACCTGGACTCATATCATGTGCTTTATGACGTAACAGTGTCATTCAATCAAGATATTTTTTTCCAAAAGATCTTTACACTCTTAACCTATAAGAATTTGCCTAATACATTCCATAATATCATAACTGTGCTGTTTTAGCAGAGTTACAAGGGGAAAATATTTAGAAGCTAGATAATAATCTTTATTGTGAGATAGCAATTATATAGTCATAGTGAATCAATGGATAGTAGGAACATGATTGTTGATCACACGGTTGGATGGAAGAAGGGGGTGACTTGATCCTGGTAATGAGTCAAGCGCCAAAACAAGGTATCCACCATAAGGGATCATCATCTGTTCATGTTGTTGGATTTGTTAATTAAAGTTGACTTCCCAGTCTGGCTTCAAGTTGCTGGGTAATTGGATTGCGGGTCACAAATTTGCTTGTTTGGAACCTTGATGGCGGGTTGAGACTGCTGTTTCAACAATAATCACCCAATTCCTTTTGATTAAATGTATTGTTTTAGCTTGAAGCATTCCAGACTTCTGGCTCCAAAACCTTGTGGAGTTTACACATTCCTGATCCAAGCTATCCTTGTTCCAACTGAGAACCAGCTGATCAATTATAAATTCCTAGACATCATTGTCTGCTTTTAGCTGTTTTTTGCTTATTGGTTTTCTGCAACCAATCTTCTTGACACATTCAAATTCCTCTGAAATGTTATTATTAAATCCTTATCATTTTACTGGGTATGTCAATTAACCTTTGAGGTTAATTAATTTGTTTATGAGACACCCAGCCTCCAAGATTGACTCAGCCACTATTGCATTAATCCAGTTAGTTAGTATGGCCTAACTACCACCCAATCACCTTATTATTTATTTCATATAAATACCAAGTTTATCTAAGAATCTTTACCCAAAGAATCCCATAAACCTATATATACAAAATCCATAATAAAAACATAGTAATTAAATATTATTTGGCATATTTAATTGGTAAAATGTGCTGGTGACTGTCATAAAGTAACAATGTATATAATCTGGGAATCAGCTCACCTTTCTGTTTATAAATCTTTGCACAATAGTCATAAAGATGTCCAATCCATTATTTTCAGCTAAACTTGGCTCATTCTTTTAAAAAACCCTTGGCTGAAGCTTTTATTGTCCCTTATGATTGATATCTAAATATTGTACATCCATAATATCTGGGATACTTAATTCAATCAACTCAGATAGCATCTGACTTTTAAAGCTGAATGGATCCAGCTGTACCCTATTTCTGATCAATGGTTTGATTCTGTTGTAACTGTGCTGTTTTAGCAGAGTTACACGGGGAAAAATATTTAGAAACAGGATAATAATCTTTATTGAGAGATAGTGATTATATAGTTTATGTGAATCAAGGATAGTAGGAACAAGATTGATGATCACACGGCTGGATGGAAGAAGGGGGTGGCTTGATCCTGATAATGAGTCAAGTGCCAAATTGAGGTATCCACCGTGAAGGATCATCATCTGTTCATGTTGTTGGACTTGGTAATTTGAGTTGACTTACTAGTCTGGCTTTGGGTGACCAGATAATTGGATTGCAGGTCACAAACCTGCTTGGTTGGAACCTTGCTGGCAGGTTGAGCCTGCAGTTTTGACAATTCAGATCAACAAGTTATGGCATCTGCTTATTTTATTTCTCTATGTTTATGACATTGGGGACAATCTATTTCTGGTTTTATGAAAGCAAACTTGACAAGATAAAACTGAAATATTAAATGCAATGCAAACCTCTTTATTGCCAAGGTACTATTGGCCTCATGTACAAGTTTGAGCAGGATATAACTAAAAGACAAAGAGTTAAAATTCAATGTAAGACTTATGGTCCCTTAACAAGTATAACTGTGATTCCCATTAAATAGGGGCAATAAACATGATTTCCAAGATAGTTCTCAAATACAGGCTGTCTAGCTAAATCCTCATTCCTTAGCAATAATACAGTAGCTTTCAAAGCTATGACACTAAGAGAAAAAACCTCATCTGTAAGCAAAAATAACTCAGATGAACATGAGTTCAATTCATCTGAAAGCAAAATCAACTCAGATACAAGCAGAGCAGAAGGGAAGCCAGATCTGATGTTGATTGATATAAATTTATTGGTTTTTGATTTTGTTTACACATGAGTTGATTCTGTTTACAGATGTTTTAGTTTCATTTTCATCCAAGTTTTTTCTCTTAAAGATAAGTTTTTTGCTTAGCTTTATAGATTTGAAAACTACAGTATCATATCTCTCAATAAAAAGCAACATATATAAAAATTAATCAATATGGTTGTATCAAAGAAAGGTACTGCTGATCCCTCTTTGGCCTGTAGCATCACAGCTATTGGTATTAAAATGTACTTTGTGCATCTCACGCCTTGCCATGCTAAATATTCTCATACATGATGATTAAACTAGCTGTTACTGATATGCCTAACTTATTGGAGGGATGGTCCAATTCAGTATAGCAGCTACCTTCAGTATCAAGAAAGAACTTAAGCCTTCCCCTGCATATGGCCACTCCAGGTACACAATCCCAGATCAGCACCGGAATCAGCACCATATCCCTGATTCATAACTGCTTACTGCAAAAAACAGATGACATTTAAACAAAGACTAACATTCCCTTCTAAACCTTGCGGCCTCCAAGCCCACTATTGAACTATCATTAATAGATGATGCTGGATTAAATACTGAGTTATGATATTTGAAACAAGATAAACTATATATGAGAAGAAATAAGTAAATTAGTGTATAGCCTGGGTCAGTATCAGGGGAGTTTATGGAGTATGTGACAGGTTGTAACTGACAGGACCAGTACATGGCTGGAGCTAGCCTCACCAAGTAACTAACCACAGTTTCCCAAAGCCTTGTGGCGCTTGTATAGGAGATTTTTTACATGATGAGCTGTATGATGCTCACATAGGAGAGCTCTAGCTTACTATAGTTGGGAAGGGAAGATATTCCGTGAACTTTTTTCTGTCAACTGATTTCCTGTCAAACTTGATTCTGCTATAATCCCTTTGCATGCAAAATTTTAACTTTGCAGCAATAAAATAATAAAGAATAAATAAAGTTTGCTCTATAAAAGTTACTCTTTAAACCCTTTGCTGTCCTTGTTTTATTTTTGGTAGTTAAGTTTATTTTAATTGCCTTTTAAAAAGGTAAAGATTTAAAATTGAGCCTGCTCAATACAAAAACTGAAATTTAAAATAACTATAAATGTATATCATAGCTTTTATTACCAAATATATTTTATTTAATTTTTGATCTAATGTAAAGCTAAAAATTTATTTATCAAGAAAACTATAGCTGATCAAATTTTTAAGAAAATCAGCCAACAGAAAATAATTGACAGAATATCTTCCTGCCTCCTATAGTCATGTTAGTGGCTAGCTATGAGGAGGGGTTGTCCTCAACATGTTTGATCATCTTGTTCTTCAATTGATTGAGAGAGACAGGCAGTTCTATGTGATGTCTGGATAGAAGGGGCTCTTTAAACTACCAAGAGGTGTACAGATGAGCTTCCTGGAGGAAAATGGAGGCAAGGTATCAGGGTTAACTTCTTGGCCCAGCTTCCTGGATGGGTATTAAAGGGGTGTTCAGTTTAATAGATTCAAAGGTCTTTTTTCAGTCTTTCCAGCTTTCAATTGACTCCCTATAATATCTATATGATGGCACTAGAAAGCCAAGTGTGGTAAAGATATAATAAACTCCTGAAAAGATGTAGTGTTCAAATGGTATAAAAAAGCCATGTTTATTAGAGGCTGTCAACAAGAAGAAATATTTTTGGTTTCTATCCTGTATACTTCTAAAAAACATTCCTTGACTTTCAGGCAGACTCTGATTATCTGGTATGAGTCTATCTTACCTGCTGTGCACCTATAAGATCTGATTAATTGATTGGTTAATTAGGGGGGAAATTCACTATTTTTTTCCTCCACCAGGTGGCTTTGGGTTCTATGGTTCAGTGGGACTATTTCACCCTTGCTTCCTGGGAGTTCTGAAAATAAAAATCCTTTTTAATTATTGTTTTCATGTTTTGTCAAGTTCACAAGAGCTTTCTGGCCTTGGGGCGTAATAATTGGAATGAAAAATAAGGGGTTCTATCCCATGATTCTTGATCAGTTTAGCAGACAATCAATTGATTTATTGTGCATTTGGAATGGGAAAACTCTTATAGAGAAATGCACTTTCTGACTCATCTAGCCCAGAAAATGAAAAAAATTTATTGAATAATATTTATGGTTTTGAATCTAAAGCTACTGTGTCTTGATCCTAATCATGTTCAAGGATCAAGTATGAGTGGCAGGGATAGTATGGCTTATTTTATGCAAATAAACTATCATTTTAGCAAAGAAAAGGATGACTATCAATAACAATGATGATTGGAGAATTTGAATCTACTCCCTTAAAACACTACCTGATTAAGGGGTCAGTCTGCTGTGACAGGTATATCAGAGGCGTTCTTGTCTTAAAGACTGTTACCTGGTGGTTCTGTAGTTGACTGTTGGTGAAAACTAAAGTTCTAGAATGGTATCTTTTTCTTAGGTGGAGGCATTATCTGTAGTACTTCTTGATGACTTTTTTCTTAGTCAATATAAAGCTACATAAGGTACAGTAGTTTTAAAAGCTATGGCAATATCCAAAAATACCTCAGATTTAAACAAAATGATTTCAGATGCAAACAAAATACAAGTTGCGCAAGATTCAGGATTAAAATATTTTTAATATTTTTGGTTAATAGATGAACTGCCAAACAAAAAAATTCACTAGCCCATCATAAAAAATTATAGCAAATATCAACTGGAGTTGTTTAAACCATAAACAAAATGAACTGAAACAGCAAGTGAAATGGATGGATGCTGTTCCAGAGTATATTATAATCTACTCAGGATTTATATGAGTCACCAACAGAAGGACTAAAATGAAACAAAATTTGAGCAATCTGGAAGTAAGATCCCACAAGCACAAAACAAAATAAAGTCACATAAGATGTGTAGTATGAGAAGCCTAAATAGAAGTATAACAGTTTAACAGCCAATCAACATATATCTTTTTTAGGAACAGAGGCATTTTATTCATTTTCATGGCTCCTAATTTGTATAGAATAGTTTTGAGAACCTTCTAAATATGAAATAATGACTACAATAAAAATAAGTCATAAAATTTTAAACTTATACTTTTAGCAATTTTATCCTAGGGTTTATTTTAAGATGGTTTTTAACAGCAATATTTTTGACAGCACCAGTGACCAAGCCAGCAGCAGCCAAGCCAGCTTCAATGAAGGCAAAGCTCAGGGTGTGGAGGCACCCGTTTACACCCAAGCTTTTGAGGCAGGTAACAAGGAAGCTGACCTGTACCTGTACCTGACCTCTGACCCATATGACTTTGACTTGTTCAATAGTCACTTTGCATATAGCTCTGCCCCTGCTCCTGTACCCACCCCTGCACAAGATGCCTGTCAACCAACCAATCAGGATGACAACCTTGATTTTGAATAACTTCCTGCCACAAGCCAACCTGCCCCCCTAAAGCCAATCAGGCTTCAGCTCCCCCAGCTCAGAACCCCAAAAGCAGAATCATTACTGCTCAGATTCTTCAGGAAATTGTGGTACTGAACCTACAGGTTCTGTCCTGGGATCAGATTGCAACCCAATTACAATTCACCCAAGCCACAATAATGCAGGAATTTAATAACTTAATGAATAAGGGGAGTATGATTGGGACATCCAAGAAGCCCAAGAAGGCCCCTGAGTCCCAACTCAACAAGGCATACCCAATCATGCTCAATCTATTGCAGCAGGACCCCAAGCTTCCATTGACCCAGGTCTGTAAACAACTTACACACCATAACATATTGGTTTCTGAGCGCATGGTGCAGCTCTGGATGTATGGAAAGGTGGCTTCAGTCTGGGTTTGTACAAATGTTACTGGCAACCAATGTGATGGCGCTGAGGATTCCCTGTAGGATCATATCATTGAATCAACCCAGGTCCAATGCTTGACAAGCCTATCAGATGACATTATATTCATCTCCTAATACAAGCTATCAATAGCTTTTGACAATTTCAGCATGCAAGGAAGAGCTGCCACACAAAAAGAAAGGAAGAAGGTCAAGAAGAGGACGTTCATTAGTGTTTTTCTGGCTGTTTCAGCCAAGAGTTTTGTCTACTATTGGACAAACTTAGATTTCACTAGTGGCTACAAGTACAGCCACATGCTTGGTGAATCACTTGACTCCTGGGATAGCTCGAATTCCACTCACCAGGTTTTCTTGATCCACCAGATGAAGGGTAGCTCCACTGCCATTGAGGCCATCCAAGGACGCGTGCACCAGGCCTCTGTGTACCCAGCTGGTCACGCTGACATCCATCTGACTGATGTTGTGTTCTTTAATATTGGAGATACGCTCCAGGAGCCCCGCCCTCAGGCTTTCAACAACCTCTATCTTGGGGTCCCTGACCACAATTCTCTCTTTGGTTGCCAAATGGTGGCTGAATTGTTTGCCCAAATTGTCTTTCATGTAAAAATGGGCAACCAATCACAGAAATACAAGTGCCTCCCACCCTGTGCCACAGCTACCTATCAACCCATCCAGCCAATAACAGACAAGGAATATAATGAGTGTTATATGGCAGCCATCATGTGCAATCCTCCTACAACAACCCCCGCCACCAACACCCCTCACCTGCAAGCCCAACACACCCAATCCCAGACCCCCCAGGCCAGCACTGCCTCTACGTCTTCCTACTTGTGCTATTCTGCCTCCTAGGCATCACTCTCCCCCGCCCCAATAAACCCCCTGTCACCAAACATTTTCTATTTATATTATCTTTTTTTGAATTTCAATTGTTCATGTTCTCTTTGTTTACAGTTGGTTTTATTCTTTATGTTAAGCTTATTTCTATAAAATCATATATTTACTATACCATGTATCTAGATCCAGAACACAGCTATTTTTAGCACTTAAACACACCCCTTGTAAAAATATTAACAACAATTTGGTGATCAGCTAAATTTGAATTTGAAAAGTATAGGTTAATTTTTTTAGATAAAGCTGTTACTAATCCAAATTCAAAACCTTAATGATAAACTTTAAGCCAATCAGGAGCCAAGTGATAAAGTGATTATTGTTACATAAAGGGTCATTCAATAATTCTTTGGTGCATGTGCGCTAATCATATTAATTAGCGCACATGCACCAAAGAATTATTGAATGATCCTTTATGTCACAACAATCACTTTATCACTTGGCTTCTGATTGGCTTAAAGTTTATCATTAAGGTTTTGAATTTGGATTAGTAACAGCTTTATCTAAAAAAATTAACCTATACTTTTCAAATTCAAATTTAGCTGATCACCAAATTGTTGTTAATATTTTTACAAGGGGTGTGTTTAAGTGCCAAAAATAATATGGTAATCAAGGAAACAATGCCAACACAAAGCAAACAACTCATATTGAGATGAGTGTAAAACATATAAAAAATGGGTAAAAAGATGGTATAATGTAGTAAATGGGAAAACAAAAAGGAATAAACAAAGAGGCAACAGTATCAAAATAATACAGAATTTATTGGAGAAAAAGCTATAAAAACATATTAAAAGGTTAGTAAAAATCAATGAGAGAATTGGAGAAGCTTCTGAAGGATCTCAACTTGGCAATTTCCAAAATCAAAGACATTGACCTCAAGGTCAAAACCAAAGTTAAGTCTGCTGTCCTTGACGGAGACAAAATAGATAAGGTGTCTGAAAAGGCCCCAATGACAAAAATGCCAGACACCCCTGAGAAGACCATCAAGCGTCTTCTCAACATCCAGAAGACGGTGGTCAAGGGCCTGCAATTTAAGGCATACAATCTTTCTGCACTGTCTGTCTGGATTGACAACCCGGAGATGTATGAACATCTCAAACCCGCCAAGCGTGCCAGAACAGAGGATAAAGAACTGCCTGCACAACTGCTTGTGCCAAGAATGGCCAAGCCTGCTGAAGCAGCCAGCAAGGAAGAAACATGTGAAGGTAACATAAAAAATAAAATTAATAAAAATTTGCAAATACTTACCTGTTTTTTAGAGAACATAGACAGTGAACTCTGCCAAGTCCTGGTCCCCTTTGTCCCTGCCACATTCTACGCCAACTAAGCCACTCATGTAGCCAAGCAGCTATATCTGTCCCCCCTGTCTTGCGGGAGCTGAAGGACCGCATCCACAGGTCCTTTCCAATGTTGCAGGAGGCATTAGCCGGGCTGACACATAGCAAAGGGGCATCTGAGTGGGCAGTTACTGCCTACAAGGATGCCCAATTGGTCCGCCTGGACCCGGTTAACCTCAGTGGAGTTTACTGTGTAAACTCCATTGAGCTTGTTTGGGACGTCCTGGCAATGCTCCCATTCAAGAATGTACTAGAGATGGGCCGGGCTCATGCGGCTGCTTGCTTCTGCTACCCCTTGGAGCACACCCTATCTTACCTTCTGGACAACTTTGGGCACACAGTGGGGAAATTGGCTGTTGCAGATGCAACAGCTGTCAAGAAGACAAAAATCCTCCTTGCTGACTTTGGGTTGGCCTGGAGTGCTGAAAAGATGGGGTCCCTTTAGCCATGGAGCTGACCTTTGTGAAGACCAAGCACAATAAGTAGATCAGTGCAGTTTTCAATAAATTATGCAAGTTTACAGAAGCCTTTACTGGGAAAAGGCTTCATTTGGTGGTTTACCTTGGATATCTCTTCTACTTCAGAATGGGCACCAGCGTGGAGGATCTTGACAGGGTCCTTCTAGAAATTGACAAGGCCTGGCTCTCACTTGACAGGAAGAAGGTCCCCCCAGGTATGGCTCGGTGGATCACGTCATCCAGGACGCCCTGGTCCTGGCTGGTATCTACAGCAACCTCCAGAATTAACTCATTCTGTAAGTCAACTTACTATATGTTAATAATAAGAATTAAAAATACTTTAATGTCAACAGCATTGAAAAGTCAGAATTAAGTTTTAACTCATGCAGACTACTAAATGTCAACACTTTTTTAATAAGCAGAAACCTGTTTCCTGAACATTTTACTTAATAAAAATTAAGCTTCAAGATACTCTTTATGGTAATGTGACAACAAAGATTTTAAAAAGTCCATAAAAAATTATACATGACAATTAAAAAACTCATAAAACTACACTTTTATTTTATTTTACTATGAAATTAGCTATCTTTACTATAATAAATTTTTCCCACTTATAAAAACAAAAAAATCCAATACACAAAAAGATACTACATAAAAAATTACATATTATAGCAAAATATAACAATCAGAAACAGTAATATAAAGTTTTTTCTATATTGAAAACTACAAAAAACGTATAATTTACTAGTAAAATACCAATATAGGCCATGTAATACAGTCTAAAGCATCAAACTATCAATAGAAAATCAATGATTTTATAAAAATAGTATCATAAATTATTAATGAGTTATTTGGAATAACTATTTATTTAAAAATAATATACTTAATATATAAGAACTATATAAAAATTAGGCAATACTCAATAAATTTAATTGAAAACTAGACTGTGATCACCTGGTTGCCATTAAGAACTGTGGCAATCTTCTTGATGTATTCCCCAATCTCTGAAAGCTTATACTTGGCCTTGACAACGTCCTTGATCTTCTCTTGATACTGTTTCTCTTTGGTGGTTCTCTTCTTCTTGGATGAGTGGTTCTCAATATCTCTGATGGATGCAACAGTCTTCCCCTGTTGGACTTTGAGGTGCTCATAGAGGGTGTTGTATCTGGGCTTGATTCCAAAGGAGATCTTGATATGCTTATGCCAGCCCTCCAAAGATTAAGTAGTTTTCATCTCATCCTTAAGAACTGCCTGATAGCAGTTCCAGTTGGCTTTGGCTCTGGGCTTGCTCTGGCACTTAGTGACCTTACGTCCAATCCACTGTGGTTCATAATATTCAATGAAAGGGTAGAAGACATTCTCATATTTCTTGGCATATGGATCCTGGCATAGGAGGTCAAAGGCTTGTCCAGTATTCTCTGGCTTTACAAAGGCTAGTGCTACAAACTTCTGGATTAAGAACTTGCACTTTCCTGATGTATCTAGACGGTGGAGCTTGCTGAGCTCAGGTAGACCCTTTAGTTGACTGTTGACAGCCTGTCAATAATGGAAAAAAACACCCCTGGACCTCTCCATCAAAGGTATTTACAAAAGCGTTATACTGGGCAGTTTCATAGTCCATGATTATAGTTGAGGGGCCAAGTGCTTTATCTTGAGCTTCTTTTTCTGCAGCAAGGGTGGCTTCATTCTTTTCATCATCATCTGGATTGGCTCTAGTGTTATGGCCAGGGGGATTCTTTCTATTATTGGGTAGGGCTTTGATGCCCTCCTGAAGGATTTTAAAGGCCCTTGTGTAGATCTCTTCTGTTGCCCCAGGAAGCAGAAAGTAGGTGAATGAGAGCACCTTGCCTTCAATAAGGGAATGTACAACCCATAGTTGATAAAAAAGGCAGGGGCATACCACAAAGGTACCGTCACATAACCAGGTCTCTGAATCCCTTAACTGCTCCAGGTTCTGTTGTGTAGCATAGCATAAAAATTCTTGCCTCTTCTGTAGGCCCATCATCATTTAAAAGGAATGCCTCATCACCATGAACATCTTTAACTCCTCTGTCAAGACTAACTCTCCTTGGACCATGGCAGATTTCTTATGGGGGAATAGATCATGGCATTTGTCACATATGTACTTCACTAACTGGTCGCAGTCAGGGATGAGCTTCAGGTTCTCATTACTTAGGTGTGTAGTGGCCTTAACTGCCAGATCAGAAGCCTTGACATCTTTGGAAACTGGGATCATTTGGTAGAGGTACCACTTTAGAAGCTTTTTGATAATATTGATTGGAGCATTGTATGTGTGCTCTCCTTTTTCACTAGTGACTTTATCCCATCCTTCTGTATTGATTCTGGCAGCACAGCTTCTATCTTCACATACATAACGCTTTCTTCTTCCTGCTCTCTTTTGATTGTTTCAATTGAAAACATAGCCATCACAGACTAAACTTGAACCTTCTTTGACATACATTAGAGGGAAAAACCAAGGGAACTTCTTTGGGAGCTTAAACTCTCCTTTAAAATTACATGTATTGTGAACCTTTAGGGGATCCCATGGGCCAATTGGTGCTTGATGATAGTCAGACAGGTAATCATCAGGATATTCTTTATTGATACTTTATGAGGAGGATGGAGATGCAGATTTGTTGGGCGGTGGAGGGGAATTATCTGGAGTTGGATTCTTGCGCTTTCTGGACTGGGATGAGCTTGATTCCTTGGGGCTTGATTCCTTTGAGCTTGATTCATCTGGGCTTGACTGGGGTTCTGGACTCTTGGGTATCTTCTTTCTTACTTGTTTGTTTAGTGGAACCTCATATCCTTCTGATTGGTACCAGCTTAGAGAAGAGGAGTGGTAAGGGGAGGGCTCTTTGCTTTCAGGGTCTGGGGTCTTCTCCTTTGTCTTCTGTTTTGTTGAGGGCTCTTTGGCTGGTTTTTTGTTAGGGTAGGGACTTTGGGCCTTTCCAGAGGCTTTGGGTACTTTCTTGGTTGACTTGGGGTTCTTTTGTGGCTTCTTGGAAGATTTGTCCTACAATAATTAGAGTAGAGTTCATAAAATAAGAATAATCATGTGAGACATAAATAAAATTAAATAATAATCACTTGTTTAATTTTTTATTATTAAGTAAATAGTTTATAGAAGTATGGAAAGTAATTTTAGAGCTAGTTTATTAGTAAAGAATAAAAAACCCATGTTTAAAGTAAAAAGGTTGACATTCTGGTAGTTACAATAGTCAAAAATATTTAATTTAGTTTGTCAGCATAAAAACCGCTTTAATTTTGACATTGACATACTGACAGTCAGCATTAAAGTGGAAAAACACTATATAAATCACTTATAAAGCTTGGTTAATATTTTCCGGAGTTGGTTTTTTAAATCCAAAATTGATTATTTTTAAACTTAAAAAATTTAAAGATTTGCATATGTAACTTATGAAAACTAAATAATAGGGATTGTAGAGGGAAGTCTAAAGTACAGCCCTGGGTACTTTGTCCTGAATTGCCATACCATTGTATGTGTGCTTTTTGTTAAGCGGCAGTGTTTTACTAATAAACAAGTGAAGGTGTTGACACTCAGGCAGTCAGTGTTCTTTTATAGCAACTCTCCTATTAAATCTTGCTTAAATTATGTCACTTTGTTTTCTTAGCCAACCCCCTTTGTTGTGATTTAGGCAACACGTCAATTTGACACAAAGTCAACATTATAAATACATATATAAATTCTAGTTTAACATATGCTTTTGGCTTAAGTGGACTTCTGGAAATAAGCTATAGTTTATCCAGAGAGTTTAAAATAACAGTAAATATCTAAATAATACAAAAAACACTACTGTAAATTCAGAACCCAAACGTAAAAATGCAGGATTGTCAAATCCTTGGTCCAAATTTCAAATCACTTTTGCAGGCAACTCAGCTGAGTGATAATTAAATATTTAATAAAAGTAATCATTTAATTTGACTTTTTTTGATTTATTTAAATTGGCAAATTTCAAATCTCTTGAGCAGATAACTCAACTAACAAAAGACAAAACTCAGCAAACAAATGCGGGATACATGAATCAGAAATGCAGGATTCTTATGTACAATTTGAGATTTCCTGTATATCAAACAAATCATAGACATCACATGAAAATTAACAAATCTGAAATTGAAGGATTGTCAAATCCAAGAACCAAGTTTCAAATCATAATTGCAATGAATTTGAAATAAATATAATTTATGGGTGTCTCAAAAAGGATGCCATAGGATCTAGAGTGGATTTGTGCAAACTCTTTTAGAATCATAGGCATTCTCAAAAATCACCCTATTCCATTTTAGGTCGGCTAAAATTTAGATTGTAATATTCACAAAATTGACATATATAACAATAAAATTGACTAAAATATACATTCCTCTTCTTGAGTTTAAAATTATAATAAAATTTTTGTTATGTCTTCTTTCAACAACAACCAAGTCAACGAGCTGTTCCCTGGCCTTGATGAAATTATGCAGGGCTACACTGGGTCTCTTAACAGTGAAGCCTCTGTCTATGGCCACTCCCAACCTGCAGGCCCTCCGCAAGCACTACCCAGGAGTGTGTTCTTTCTCCTGCGTCCTCAAGCATGGCCCTGTTTGCCCATCACGCACAGGCAGCTGCTAACCCAAGTCCCTTATCAGCAATGGCATCTGGAACCAGCCATTTTAGCCATGGGGTCACCTGAGAGCCCAGAACCCCAAAACAGCCAATCAGATGGCATCAACCAGTTCCCAAGATGGACACGTCCCTCCCCCAGCCAATCAGCCTGCAAGATGCAGAAGAGAATTTATCACTCTGGACATTGTTCTCAAAATGGTTGAAAAGCAAGGGAAGCTTATGTCCCTCGGGGAAATTGCAGCCACAATGGGTTTTGCAAAGTCAACTGTGGCTACAACCCTGCGAGCCCACACCAACTTTTGCCCCCCCACTAAGAAGACCCCAACTGGTGCCTGTACCTCAACTAAAGGTGATACAGCCTATCCCCTTATGATGGCCATTATGGAACGTGATCCGCAGATGCCCCTGGTCCAGGTACGTCTCCAGTTGGGACTCCACAGCATCTTCACCAACAAAAGAACAGTGAATTCATGGATGTACAGAGTTGTGGTTGCTGCTAGAATCTTTTCAAATCAAGTTCTCAGTGGCCCCATTTTGGTGGATACCAACCCCTACAATTCAACAATTATTAATTTTATCAAAGGAAGGGCAATGAGGGCCTGTAATGACGTAATATTCCTGTTGTATGCTAAGATCTTGGCCAGTATCCAAGACTTTGGAGAGAAGCGCATCCAATCTGACGTGTACAAGCACGGCCCAATCTTGTATTGTTTTGTTGGGGTTTTATTGGCAGTTTCCCCATTGGGCGTCAATTATTACTCGGCAATATTGAACACTGCAGATGGGTATGCCTACCAGACAGAGCTCAAGGCCATGCTGGAGGAGTGGGCCACACAAAACACTGTGCACACAGTTGTATTGAGTGCAGAGATGGAGCAGCGGGAATGGGCAACCCAAGAAATCAGGGCTGCGGGGCATACCTGCTGGTCCTACTCCATCAACTATGCCAACATGCATCTTGCAGATGTATGTCTTTACAATTTTGGTTCTGCCCTCAGGCGCTTGAAGCCTGCCACCTACAACAAACTATGCACCCAGATTGATAAGAGGTATGAGCTTTTCCCTTCCGCGTCTGTCCAGGACTTATTTGATCTCATTGTCTTCTATGCAAGTGATAGTGATAAGTCCAGAAAGGACCCCTGCCTCCCCTCACACTCATCTATTTGGTTTGTCAAGCCCACATACGTGACGGAAGAAGAATTCAAGCAATTGAAGCAAACCACTCTTTCTGCCCCTTCCCAGTCAACAAACCCTGCCTCCCCAACCCCCCCATCAAGCCACCTGCCTTCCAACCCTGACTCCCAAGCCACCACCCATTCCATCCCCATTATCTCTGATGCCGCCCCTTTCACAGGCGCAGATGAAGGCAATGTCCATTCCGCCCATTCCCTTCCCTTCCCGTCCTTTGATTAGTAAATAAATCTTTTCTTTGTGATAACTTATTGAAATTGATATCTCTCTTTCAATTAATAATTAATAATATTTTCTTTTTACATTATCGATATTTCCCATAATTAATACAATGTTGTACATTTTACAAATAGCTTAAAATTATGAGCATACATATTTTTCATCATCATGAATAAATTAAAGACAATAAACGTAAATATATCATTAAAATATTGCAATTAGATGTCAACTCTTGATATTTTGATATTATGTCCATAACTCAATGAATTTTGTTTAATAAAATTCATTGTAGACTTGGCCTTTTCTATTATAATTTAATGAACTGGATTGTGTTTATATTAGGGCCATTAACACTTAGTACAAATATTGAAAATTAGTGCATTTTACAGCCTGTATATTTACCTATTGGTAATAATTTTATAAACTTTTCAGTTGGATTTTGTGAGGTAATAATACTGTAATGTGTTAATAGATTACTGTTTATTGTCATTAATTGGCTGTTTTTCTTTGATGTGGCAATTGTGCATTTTCTGATATTTCCGCACTAGTATCCAATTGGTTGGCTTCACATCCAATTTTATACTAGTGCAGAAATATCAGAAAATGCACAATTGCCACATCAAAGAAAAACAGCCAATTAATGACAATAAACAGTAATCTATTAACACATTACATTATTATTACCTAACAAAAACTGACTGAAAATTTTACAGAATTATTACCAATAGGTAAATATACAGGCTGTAAAATGCACTAATTTTAAATATTTGTACTAAGCGTTAATGGCCCTAATATAAACACAGTTCATTTCATTAAATTATAATGGAAAGGCCAAGTCTACAATGGATTTTATTAAACAAAATGCATTGAGTTATGGACATAATATCAAGATATTAAGAGATGACGTCTAATTGCAATATTTTAATGATATATTTACGTTTATTGTCTTTAATTTATTAATGATGATGAAAAATATGTATGTGCTGAATATAGTACTATAAAAACCAGTTTTTTGATGGAATTCAAACAATATTTCAACAATCTATAACTTAATCAACAAATTAGAAGCACACCTTTAAAAGGTTGTTGAGATAGAAAGAAATATCAGAGAAATAGTGACAGGGAAGCTGGGTAACAAGGGCCAGCCACTGATACAGTCAAAAGAAGATGCCCTGGATAAGTTGGGAAATATTATAGATGAAAAGAATAAAGAAAAATTACTTAATCTACAGGGAACTATTTTATCAAGTCTTGAATTCAACAACGCGGCCTACAATTCTGGGAGTTCTGGCAGGGGGCCAAAGAAAACAATAAGAAGATAAAACTAATTGAAGGAACAGAAATTCAGAAGGAAATTAACATCAACAAAGAGGAAACCAACCAAATGGAAACAGATGAAAATGAAACACAAGTAAGAAGCAGAAGTGCATCAAGAAATACAGAAGCTTTATCAAGTGAAAATCAAGAGGAAGCACAAGTTGCAAGAAGAATAAGAAAAATTAAGCCTAAGAAAATTAATGAAGAGCATCCAACGCTCATGAAGTTTGCTGATATGGCGCCTGTGGCTGAGGGGGCCACAGGGGAAACAATCAGTAAGTTTTTTCATGTTTAACTTATATTTATTTTAGTCATCACCAGGGATGGGGATGAGGTTGCAGAAGTGGCGGATTTTACGCCGAGTTGGTTTTATGGGGGCTACCAGTCACTGGTGGCCCCTATAAAACAAATAAATAAAAATCAAATAAATAAAATAGTTCAACAGAATATGAATACTTTTTTTAATAGTGAAGCTTAAGATAGGGAATATCAACCACCCACGGGGTGCTTGCCATGGATAAGGGAGGCCTATGAACTAGGATCAACAATTAAAATCAAAGAAATGAATGAAATTTGCGGGGATATAAAACTGAACTTTGATGAATACATATATGAAAGCGTTCAAAGGTTCCCCTTCACAAATATCAATGAATATGAAATTTTTTTAATAAAAACTGACTTTTGAATTGGAAATGAATATTTAAAATCTGCAATATTTAATGAAATTTTTAAAGCTCTATTAAACAAAGTTGGGGATGCAGTCCTTGTGAATAATCTTAAGCCTTTATTGATATTGTTTGCCGAGGCCTGGGGGGCTGATACAAGTCAGGCGCCCCCCAGAACCCTCTTCAAGTTCAACCAAACGTCCTATATCAATAGGTTAGTACAAAAATTCAAAAAACTCTGCATGTTCTCAGAAAAATATACTTTGCAAAGGATCCACGTTGCGGTGTACCTGGGAATCCTGCTCCATTGCATATTGAAAGCCAACGTGAAAAAATAGAAGATGTACCTATACAGATTGACATATGCCGCGTAGCCCTAGACCGCCAGAAAACACCTCCGGGATACAGGACAGTTGAGCACGTCCTCTATGATTCATTTGTGTTAGCAACTCTATATGGGTACTATGTGCCTCCTAAAAAAACCTGCTAGTGGATTCCCTCACCTGTTTGCCTTTTATACAACGGTCGGCCACCACCAGGGTGTTGAGCGCCACCCCTCTAGCAATTAGCGCAAAGAGTCATCCACCACATACAGAAGAGTATGTGGTCCCAATTAGATGCATTAGCTGAAAATTTAATTTTGGGGTATAATTCCCCAGAATAAACACATTGCCCTTGCAATTTGCATTCCCCCAATAAATCATTTTCCCTTGCAACTTAAAATTTTTATTTTTTTTATTTTATTTTATTTTAAATATTAAAATATTCACTGTTAAAATCTTTAATATTGACATAGTTAATATCAAATATTTTGACATTGAGTAAATCACAATTTAATAAAATTGTTATATTTCAATTATTTAAACTTAAATATTTAACTTTTAAGATTTATAATTAATATTTTAATTTTAATATTTTAATTTTAATTTTAAATTTTAGTGTGTAAATTATAATATTAATATCTCTAAGTATATTAAAAGACTTTAGTTATAGTTGCCAATACGTCAAATAAAAAAAGAATTAAAAATGTTTTTATTTACTACTTGTTGAGTACAGGTCCATTTATCACAAAGATAAACATGAAGAATTGAATTTATCCGCATCATGCGGCCCACTCCTCTATTGTTCTAAACAAATGATTGTTTACAACTCAAATTACCTTTCCCTTGTAATATGATTTGATACACATATTCAATATACTTGAACTGCGTCCTAAGTACAAATTAATATGGATTATATAAAAATCATTGGTTGTCGTGTCGTGTGGCTATAGTGGCACTGAAATAACAAGGATCATACAATGACATGCAAGGTCCAATTTGTGGCGTAAAAAAGCCAAAGTACCATCAACAATTAACAATTATTTAAATAAAAAATTTTATTTCTATCTTTTTTAATTTATTTATTTGGTAGCGCAACAGTCAATAAAGTATTCAGTACATTATAATAAAAATATATTCTTCATACCTAGTATAGTTAATTTTACTTACCTTTTTTATGTATTCTTATATGTCTATAATACAATCACACATCAAATTATTATATATAAATAATAATTTTTGAGACCTAATAAAAACAAAATAGATAAAAATAAAAACAAAGTAAACCAGAGAGCCCATTTATCTGATTGGCTTGGAGGCCAGGGCTTTAGGGAGAAAGGATTCTGAGTGCTTGTAAAAAGCTGTCACAACATTGGGTGGCATCACAAATTGGCTGACCTCAAGAATATTGAATAGGTCCTTGGTGTCCTGAGGAAGGCCTTGTTTCACCTTATTCTTGATCCACCCAAACACCTCCTTGATTGGATTCAGGAATGGGGAATATGGCAGGAGGAAGAAAAGTCTCATTGGACAATCAGCAAAGTGGTGGCTGGAGGAGTGGCTATTCTTGTCAATGGGGGGAAACTCAAACACAACCAGATCCACTTTGTGGAGCCCAACATTATCAAGCACAATACAGTTGATTGTGTTGCTATAATTTATCCAAAGGTACTCCTTGACAACTCAGAGAAAATCAAGAAAGGTCCTGCTGTTATGGGAGCCTTTAATCATCTGGTATTGATACAACCCGCAAGGACCAAGAAGCGCAACCATTGAATAGGTCTGGGAACAGACAGCTGCACAATGGGCTACACCATCCTTGGACCCCTTCTTGACCTGCCCATGCCTGGACCTGAGTGAGGAGAAAACGAAAATTTGTTGATATAGAAGAACTGGACATTCCCAGTCTCCTTTAGTGCCAGATATGTCTTGGCATAAATGTGTCAATCCTTGATGGTCTTTTCACTGTTTCTGTTGTACAGAGAAACTCTGAGCACCTTCCAAGAGAAGCCCAAATCAAACATTGCTTTGTAAACAAGGGTTTTAGAAACAGAAAGCCCAAACTCTGTGGCAAGCATTGATTGGACAGCAAGCGTGTCCAGGTGGCAATCCCTGACTACCCACTGCTTGATTGTGTTGATGTGCACAGGCTGCAAGATTTTTGGCTGCCGCTTAGTCTTGGTGGATTTGGCAATTTGCCCGGTATTGCCATACTTGGTGTTGATGTTGGCAATGTACCTGGCTGTGACACCAAATTAGGACACAACATCCTGAACCGCCATTCCCCCATTCAAGCAGTTGAGGAGAGCTTCACTCTCACTATCTGTCAACCAACGCTGGCCCTTGGCAGGTACCACAGCATCCTGGCTACCAGGCTTGACATAGGGGACAGGGACCTTTGTATAGAAGGTGGGATCACGCTTGCTTGCAGTGGCGCTGTCAATGGTGGCATACAATACAGGCACAGATGGCTCTTTGGTGGTGGCCAATGGCTTGTAGGTGGTGTGAAAGACGCAGGGGCAGGAAGTGGCAACTCTTGGGTCAAGAGTGCGGGGCCAGGTGACAACTGGGTATACAGTGGAGGTGTAAGTAACCTCAGGGTTCCTGGTGACCCTGGTGTAGGAGACTTTGGTAGCAGGCCTTGAGAGTGGCTTCTGCCTGAGATTCAAGCTGGTTGATTGGGCCTGGGACGCAGGAGGTGGTTGGCTGGCAATGACATCTTGGGAGGCCTGTGTATTGGCATGACTCCCTTCAAGTTGGGTTCTGGGTCTGTTCTTGGACCCTCTGGGACGCCCTCGTGGACAGGCTGCCCCGCAGGCTGGTGCAGGAGCAGGTTGGGAATATGATTGACGGTCCATAAAAATAAAATAAAAAATATATTTAGATTAAATATGTATTCATTTGGAGTTATTGGTTTAGTTGTGGGAAGTTGTTTTCTCTTGATATAGCCTTGAATAGTAGCAGAGTTTCTATATCCGTGATTTGAAGTGAATAATATTGTATACTTTCTGGGTTTGGATGATTTTAAAGTTTAATCACTTTTTATGTCTAAACATGGTTATTGATATTGAATTTTTCATTTGATTTTAGTTGTGGTGGAGCTTCTTGATTTGGGTTGGTGTTTCCTAGTGTGCTTACTGTACATTCAATTTGGATTCCAGTTCCTGCAATTAATATCTGAGTTTACTAGTGGCATTCAAAAGTGATTTGAAATTTGGTTCTTGGATTTGACAATCCCACAATTTAAAAAACATAGTAAACTTAATGAAAATGGCTGATGAATTTGAACGCTTCAAATCTGATTCCAGTTAATTCATTTTGTCCATAGGAAATATGCAGATCAACTTGAACTTTGCAAAGTGTCTATGAGTTCCTGCATTTTCAAATATTCAAATAAATACTCAAAAAAATCAATTTAATTAAAAAAAGGCTATCCTGCAAAAGTGATTTGAAATTTGGACCAAGGATTTGACAATCCCGCATTTTTACGTTCAGGTTCTGAATTTACAGTATGAAAGTTGGCATATGTCTTTGTTCAATGCTTATCTTATTATATACATAATAAAAACAGTAATATAAAATATAAAAAATAGTTATTTTTAGAATATTGTATAATTTATTAAGAAACTCATGGATTTTTATTTGGGGTCAACATCCAGATATTACTTACTGTAGTCAACCTTAATGTAAAAGTACAAAGAAACTTACCTTTTCATATTAAATTATATTAGTTTTTTAGCTTAAAATTAAGCCTTTGTTTAAATGGTGTTTACATTATGTCTGTTCCTTTTTAATTTTGCAATTCTTACTTAATAATATACTATTAAAAATAGCTTAGTTTTGGAAATACCCAATTCCAGCGGATAAATACTAAAATAATGTTGACTTACTGAATGTTGAAAAATTGTTGACATTCAGTAAGTCAACTTGCAGAATGAGTTAATTCTGGCGGTTGCCGTATCTACGGGTTTGCAGCCCCGCCAGAAAAGCTGCTCCTCCATTTGCACCTAACCCTACTCCACTTCACCAGCAGGCAGGAGTTTTTTTAATAAGGGTGTATCCACCGTCCACAGTGTGGCGGTGGAGGTTATGCGCCACCTCCATTGCAGGGTGGGTACATACAGAAGAACTCACTACAGGCGCACTTAATAAATTCTCTCTTCCAAATAATTCCATTGCAATTTATATTATTTTTATTATAATAAAATTTTCTAATTCTTATTTTAGCAAACAAGATTTGCAGAATATATCCCAGAGAAGGTCTTAATAAAAGCATAATAATATATTTCAATTAAATCTAGTTCTGATTTATACACATTACATTTAACTTTTTTTGATTTTTATATTTATTTGCCAAAAGTGATATTAATGTGTTTGCGTAATCTAGTATCAAGCATTTGGGATACCCTTAGATGACACAATAAAAAATGATTATAAATAAAAAAATTACTTACATCTATTAGTGGATCTTCTGAATGTGATTGCAGGCTTAGAAGCATCTAAATATAAAATGATAATTAATAAATCTTGAATAGTAAATTGGAAAATTTAAAAAAATTGGACACACTAAGCCTTTAATTGATTGGTTGTTTGGCTAGGCACAGGGGATGAACAAATCAGCGTGGCCATAGAATTTGGCCACGGTCTCAGCTGGAAGGATGTGGATCCCAGCCTGCAGAAAATTAAAGAGGACCTCGGTCCCAGTTGGGGTTCCTTGCTTGACAACTTGCTTGAGCCACCCAAAAACTTCCTCAATTGGATTTAGGAATGGCAAATAAGCAGGGAGGAAGAGAAGGCGCAAATTTGCTGTGGCCAATTGCTGGGGGCCCACTGCGCTGTTGGTGTCAGTCATAGGGAATTCCTTGAGAATATCAGCCACCTTATGGAGACCAACATTGTTCAGCACAATTATGTTGGTGAAGCCCAGGCTTGTGCGCCTCAGGTGCTCCTGGACCAATTGGAGGAATGACAAGAAGGTACGGCTGTTATGGGAGCCCAGTATCATTTGGTATAGCTCAACCCCCTTTGGACCAAGGAGATCCACCATTGAGTAGGCTGTGGCGCAGACTGCAGCACGCCAAGACATCCTGTCATTGGAGCCTTTGGTGACATAGCCATATGCGTTGCGCATAGACGAGGCAAATGCCAATTTGTCAATATAGTAAAATTTGACCGCCCCCTTGGCTTTGAGGGCAGTGTACGCCTCTGCATAGTTTTTCCGGGTTTTGATGTTGGCTGGGCTATTCTAATTGTACAGAGATACCCTGAGCTTTTTCCAGGAAAAGAGCATCTTCTTCATCAGATGATAGTAAAAGGAAATGGAAGCCTCAACCCCAAAAGTGGAATTGACCATTGCCTGTATATTTGCCAGTTCAAGATGGCAGTCCTGGGTGATCCACTGGTGGATTGCCCATTTGTGCTCCTTGGTGAGCATAGTGGAAACATGCAAGGATTTCTCCGCGGCAAGGACTTGGCCAGTATTGATGAACTTGTTGAATGTCTTGGAAGCGTACTTGGGATCCACCCCAACAATGGCCGTGGCCGCCTTGTAATTGCCTGATTCACACATTAGCTTAAGCAGGATGATGCGTTTAATGTCAGGGATGCGCTTCTGAGCGGGCTTTTTAGTGGTGGGGATTGACTTGTTGGCATTGGGCATAACACAGGGCATGGGTGTCACGGTAGGTTCCATAATGCTGGGTATTGTCTGTCCAAGTAAGAAGGCACGGAAGACCAGAAAACCTGTATCAAAATTGACCAAGTTAACAGATTTAAACCAAACAGTTGATTGAAAATGGGTCACAGCTGCTCCAGTCTACCAGCTGAAACCAGCTCCCCCTTGCAAACTGACGTTGATAAATCAACATAATATGAGGGTCACCCAATATAAGCTTATTAATCAGCATGGTTGTCAGAAACTGGTCACACAAGGGTTCTTTGCAACCTGGACTAGATACTTACTTGAAGATGCAGAAGAAATAGGAGATCAAGACTCAGGTGGTATTGCTTAGTTAATTTTTCTGATATATATTGAATAATTTTCCCTGTTTCAACTCTAAGAGTTGAGTCCTTCTAAATTACTCAATAAAAATCAATTATCCCAAGTTCTAATTTTAAATTTTAAAAATGCATCCTGTGCTCAGGTTGTTGCGGTATATCCTGTACAATCTGATTCTGAACAGAATCATTTCAGGAAGATGGGGCCCAGCATCTGGAACTTTGTTGTTGGCGCCGCAAAATGTTAATTTCATGCTAGCCAATTTTGTAGCTCCTCCCCCCATTCTTGAAGATGAAAATTGTGTCACTTCTCAATGCCCAGAATTCTACACTGAAGATGCATTGATGCTTTCCTAGGTCATTTATCTTGGTTTACTATGGTTAGGTCTGATTGTTCTACTTAATCCTGGAGTTACAATTGGAAATTTCACAAAAAAATACTTGAAGCCACATTGGTGGTTAATCGTCAATTCTATGTGAATTTGGGTGGTATTTCCCCATCATTTAGAAATGGCTTTATATTATCCAGTGATTTCCGTCACAATGGGCACCTTGGTGTAAAAACACAGCAACATTTTTGAGCACCAACTGCTCCTCATCAGTTTGATAGAACTTGGGCTCCTTGTCATCCTCCTGATTGCCATCACTGACATAGGGCTTGTAGCTAGTATCAGGTACAGGCTTCACCTTCTCCAGCATGGCTGACAGGACTGACTCTTGCTGGTACACAATGTTGAACACATAAAAAGTAAGTTCTACCTCTTTGTTTCTAACTGTTTTGGTAGTGGTGACCTTGGTGGGCTTCTGGGTCAGCTTTGGGACCCAAGGGTTGATGCTCTGCGCCCTAGCAGCTTGTGCTCCTTGAACTGACTGTGTCAGTGCAGCGTCACTATGGAACTCTCCTCTCCTGTCTCCTCCTTGAGTAGGCACTTGGGTTGCTCTAACTCTATTCTTTGACCCACAGGGGCAACCGCAACCGCGGTGCACAACGGGTGTATTGGTACTCTGTTGTTGTGTTCCTTCCATTTTAAAATTTAATAAAATATTAAATAAATTTCAATTAAGTTACTCCCTAATTTTATTTTTTGCTTTTATCTGAATATGGATATTAAGTTAGAGTTTTTCTCTCCCAATATCCCAATTATAGATTTTTTATTTCTTAATTAGTTGTTTTTGGTTTTACAACACCCATTTTAGAATACTCAAAAAAATCCACCCATTTTCCTAGATTTTACTTCCAAATTCAAACACCCAACACAATATTTTTAAAATTTATGTTTCAGATCTTGTGTCTTATTTTAGATACCTTGGTATCATTCATGATTACAATACATTGCACACACTGAGTGAGTGATTTTGTTTACGTAGTGAGTTACTATTGTGTTTTGTTTTTGGATTGAGTTTTGACTCACCTTGCTTGGGTGTATTTTTTCACCAATTCACATAGTAAACATATGTACACTGAAAGTCAAATCACACCATTTTGTTTGTGAATCAATGTATTTCAGATTGTATTTTGAATGGTTTTGCTATGTGCGTGAGCCCTTTGTTGCTGTGTTGACTCATTTTGCCCATTAACGCCAATAAACCCTGTTAACAGAGTGTATATTTTAACCTTAGAGTTGGATTTCGTCCAAATCTGAAATCATTTTGTTTAAATCTGAGTTATTTTTGGTTGTCAACATAGCTTCTAAAACTACTGTATATAAAATCTAATGAGTTGCTGTTTTTTATAGGGTAAAACTTTAAGTTACCATGAATATTAAAAAGCTTGTCATAAACCTTCCAATCATGATATTTTATCATCCACCAGATGATATCCTAAGTTTTCTAACATTAGGAAAGTACAGAGAACCTGTGACGCTGGTATAACTTGTGCCTAGAATATTTTGTTGTCATAAGAAGTAGCAAGTCTGACAGGGCCCACAGCCTAAAGGATTTGGGACATTTGTCTTACTTTTGATATAGTTTCATAAGTTGTGTTGATATGTTTTACTATATGTAATTATACTGTATGGCAATAGATTACCTTTTGCTCTCCATGTATATGAATCAAATGAAGAAAAAGATTTAGAATATCAGCTCTTTATTGAATGACTGATATTGAGGTTGGCCCGGCTGCCAGTGCTTTTCTGAGTTAGCTTAAAAAACTAAGTAGATACTGAAGTAGCATTAGGGCTGGAATAATGGGGCTGAGCTTAGAGATGTGTGATTTATGAAGAAATCTTACTTGACAACTCCCATGGCACCTGTGTTTGTTCTTGACACACCATACAGCATATTCCTTGACCTGATTGAAGGAGCTGTCTACCTGGGCCACATCCCAGGGCTAACTAGTCAGAAGATGAGTAATAGTTGATGGAGGTGATTGTCCTTATTCAGCGCTACTCTAACACAATAGGCTCAGAGCCTTTTATATTAGAGTGTTTGGCCTGGTAGACTGTCCATGGTGGACTCTTCTAGACATAATGCAGATGCCAGTTCATATGACAGCCCTCTTGTTCTAGGATATGATTGAAGTTTAGGATTGTACTTATTATGGGATGCATGTTTTGATCCCAGTTTAGGTGAACTGTCAAGAATGGTATTTTAATACTTTGTTGAGGAGCTGGATGTACGGGTATTCTGGTCACCGCCAACACACTTAACATCCTGGCATTGCCTGATTTGATGCCTTTTCAATATGCAGTTTGACATACTGGAAATGTCAACAAGTTAATATTATATGAGTGTCCATGTATCCAGCAACTCAAACCCATTCAGCACATGATCATCCTTATCTTTGATCCAACTTAAATCCCTGCCACAACACCAGCTATATAAGTCAAAAGTATTAAACAATAAAATATACTTCTCTTCTTCTTAATTTCATATTTGAAGCTTCCCCAAAAGTTGCTACTTATCAACTTGCATTTAAAACCCAGGCTCAAACTTTGGCCCTCAAGAGATGCCTTGCACATACCAGAAAGGACGTGGACCCGCCAACCTGCTGGATCACAAACTTAATTTGATGAATTATTTCAAGACCTGCTGGCTTATTAAGCAAGATTCCACAAAAGACAACCAGATTGCTGCCAATTGCGTTCCGCAGATAATGCAGACCTACACAGAGGGTGTGGTTTGCCAAAAGGAGGCAAAAACTAGACCTGATATTAACCCTACCAATAAACACCAGCTGCTGTCAGTTCCCAACCTGAAAGTAGCAATACAATTGGCCGGCACAGGCAATATAGAGGACAGAAGCAGCGGAATAAATCATTGTCACTTCTGTTCACCAGAGCTAGCAAATCAGAACTTGTCACCCTTGAAACCCTGCCCCGCTGCCCACGCCCTGTCAGCAAATTGCCTGCAGACCTGAAGCCCGCAAAAATGAAGAAGCAAAACTATATGGCATAAAAACCCTGGCAGTATAGGGATGACCATATTGTCATTTTTGATAATAAAATAATTATAAACCTTTGTTCCAGAAAATCATACCTTACTTAGTTTTAGTGATATTCTATCTCAACTCTAGTCCAGTAGACACCAATGCACCCGCCCTTCTTAGTGACCAACCCATGGACCCATTGTCCACGCTATACTGCCCCCCTGGAGCACCATTTTGGACCAGTACATTTCACCAAATTGTAAATCCACTGCCCCCTTTGGCCTTGGATAGAAATGTTTTTCCCTGTCGTACAAATAAGTCTACTCAAAATCCAGCTAAACCACTCAACTTGCTTGAAGATTTAGCCCACACTGTGGACAAAAGATTTGTATTGGCATACCCTGTGAATTCTCCAGCCTCCACTGTTCCTTCCTTGGAAGAAACCCTGGTAAATTTAGACTAATTACTGGCTTGGTGTCAGCCATTATTGAAAACCATCAGAAGTAGCCAATCAAGCGGCCCCACATTGGTGCCCATGAAGTTAAACAATTCACAAAAACTTGGGACCACCTCTGGCCAATCAGATGTAGCCGCAGAAATTAGTCCAAAATCTTCCAGCCCTCCTGGTCTGGATTGACAAAAATTCTCTGTCAGCCAATCATGCCTGGTCATCCTGTCATGTGATGCAAAAGGCACTATTCTTCCCTTTTAATTCAGCAAGGGGACTTTCAGTCCCCTGCTTGTTGATTTTTACACTCCATTAAACCTGAAGTTTACCCTTACTTTTAGTCGCTTCACTATAGTTGCAAACTTCCTCTCCAAGTTTGACTTTGAATTGTAACCAAAGTGTTAGTAGATTTCTATTTGTATCTTACCTTTACGCGGCTCTGTTTGAACCCGCTGGCCTCCTTGATTGTTAAAGTTGAAGTCCCATTGCATAGTTTTTAATTTATTCCCGCTTGCTTTCCAAAACACAATTTGAACCTTGATTTTAAGTTGATAGTTATTATAAAAACTTAGTTGAATTTACTGATTTCAGTTGTTTTACTTGATTTTGAGTTTTTTATGGCGCTGTTATTGATAAAGGTGTTCAAAACCACCCACAAGTCCTGGTGACCCCCCCTTTCTTTGTTTTAGACCTTGACTGCCATAAAACTACCCTAGTTGGCTACTTATTTAATCTTAAGGCCTGCAAAAATACTACCACTAGACTCCAAATTTTGTGGGATTTTTAAAAATGATCTTCCCAATCATTAAATTTGTGGTTTTTTCCCTGTCTTCTTTTCTGTTGCTCTTGTGGTCAACCTTTCCTGACCTCTGGTCTTGCCTGTCATTCTCTGCACGTATAATTGGGGACAATCCCTCTAGTCTCTTGCACTTGCCTGCCTCCTTCCTCTACTTGGGAGAGACGTTGGTGAAGAGTTTGGCCTGCAACAACCTGGACCTGTCTACAGTTAATCCCGCTTTGTTTGTCCCTGGTGTAGAGGAGCTTCCCCCTCCCACCCCGCCTTTGCTGGAGGGTAGCAAGTCTAGTCCCATGCAAACACTGGTACCCCCAACTCCCGCTCCCTCTAGGGCTTTGTGGTTGCTCACTGGACTTGCGTTGATGGGACTGAACAGTTACCTTCCCCAATTGTCTCTGGTGTCTTCCATTTGGTCCCCTCCTAGAGTGACTGTCCCAGTGTTTCATTGGGCAGCGTCCTGGTGGTTTATTCCACCAGGATGAGAGCTGAACTTAGTTAGTTTAGCCCCTCTCTATCACACAAATATTCTATAAACCCTGCCTGCTCTGAGTTCAACTTGGAGAGCATACTGCTTGCCAACCCTCTGGCAAAAACTAGAGTTACCAAAACTATAGGTTGCAAAGGAAAGTAGTATGTGAGGCCACCAAGATTGTTCTGTAACAAGTAAAATTATCTACCTGCTTATCCTGTTCCCATGACCCTGCCGCTGAACTCTTGAACTGACTGCTCATTAGAACCAGCCACTGCTAGAACTATATTCACCCAGCTGTTTGATATATTTTTCATTACTCTCACAGGCTTGGTGGACTCTATGGTGCCAAATTCTGGTCCCTTGTCCTTGCTTAGGTGATCTCTATCCTATATCATCAAGTTAGTGCCTATATTGTGGTGGGCACTTTCAACTATCCTGGCTCTCTGAAATAAACTAATTAATTGCAAAATATCTGCAGATCCTATTCACTAATTAGGAATTGTAACTCACTAATGCCAGGATGTTATTTGACTATTGATCCATTGATCTCATGGCTTGCTCACCCACATTTTTTGTTGAAACCATTCCTAAGAGTGCTTAACTGCTGGCTCACATTAATTTTTTGAATCTGTTAATTAGTCAACATCCCAAAATCCTGGCAAGGCTTAAGTATTTATATAAAGTTTATAGCACAAAAATCCTTTATACTATAGATTTTTAATGAATAATGCAAAGTTTAAATTGACTTCAATTGTTAAACGCTATAACTGGATTTAAATTAAGATATTCATTAAAAACTAACCCAAAATGACAAGATGCTTTTTGTAATGATTAATTAGCTTGGCAATTCTGATCCCAATAAATGTGTAAATTAGGTTGAATTAAAAAATACATATTTATTAAAGATAATAAGATTAAATTAATGTTTCATATAATTATAAACTTTAATTTTATAAAGATCTTTGTAAAAAATATGTAAATATGTTTTTGTCTGATAAGTAAAGTTAACTGCGGCTTGATCAATTTGATAAATTTAATGTATTCCAATGTCTAGTTTATTGGACTAAATGGAACATACTTTTTAGATATCGATGATCATTTTGAAAAGACTTTGATAGAGTGAAAAAATCCTTAGCTATTTTTTATGTAGTAGGTGCGTTATTATTTTGCAATTTATGATGAATAACTTACACTTTTAAAAATGTGATATCACTGTGGTTCGAGTATTCTTGACTCAAACACCACATCCACTATTTTAATTGAATAGGAGGAATATACTATTTATTTAAACAATCAATAAAATAAGTCTCATGTGTTGTTAAATTTGATGAAATTAAGCCCAAAAATCATTTTCAGATATTTTCAATAGTTAAGCCGAGTTATCTATTCCCTTTGATTTAAATGTTTTAGGGTCGATATTTGAAAGTATTCCAACTAGAAGTTTTAATGCACATTATTTTCGAGTTACTTACGAGTTTCACTCGAATTTCACAATCTTTTAAGTAGTGGAACTACAAAGATATTTCCATTGATTTGGTTCCAAAAAGGTAAACAAATGATATTTGATTTTCAAGTGGATAATATACCATTCAACTGAGTCAATTTTCTAATATATTAAATTTATATTGAAAAAGTGCGTTAAATTAACTAAAATAAACGCTAAATTAAACCTGCTACTTAAGCGAAGTATGTAAAAATATTTTAAACTATGGATCCAGATTTTTTTTTAAACAAGCACTTTAAACCCAATAGTTTCCTTCAGAGATGTAAGCGGCAAAAGCTTGAAGTACGGGTTTTAAAGCAAGTGGTTATCAAACATATGCCTATTTATAACCCGCGATTTGTAGTCTGCTCCCCACGCGACTTACATTTTCAAGAAGGACTTTTTGATCACCATGGATATCCCTTTCGCTTCCAGAAGGCTATAACGTATGCACACGATGCACTTGATCAATTAGAGGTAATGCCAATTAAATCTTGTAAACTGATCGGAAGATAAAAAATGAACGTCCAAAGCAATTTCTCCAAGGCTACGTTCTTCGTGAATTTGAAATTACCACACATAAAATGGAAGCTATTGAACCTTTTATTTTTCAGAGTTTCTCAGAAGAAATGTTGTTTAGTGGGATTTTATATGGCAAGAACAAAGCAGCTTTTGTTAAAAAGGTAAATTGAAGAATGTTTATTTAACTTGAAGGGCTCTATCCAGAGCCTGCGTGTTGTGCGGCCCGATAGATCGCAGTTTGCTGTTCAAATATTTATCCGCAGTGCAACTCACCCTCACCTCCACTTCCTTCTGCGTAAGCCTTACTATACATATCGCACATTATTTAAGATGTTCATATGGAATGCTATTCTTGTGCGCAATATCATTGATTGGGCATCGGAAGTCGGTGACATCACGTTTCCTATGCTACGCACAGAGCTTGATTTCTGGCTTGAGGCACGCTTTTCCACGGATCAACAATATCATGCTTGGAAGGCTGAAATTGCTACGGGCGGTGACTACAGACATTACATATCGAACATCCGCTATCTTCTAGCCAAACACCTAGAAGAGGAAGATATCAGCATGGATTTTTTAAACAATTCATATCTACACCGCTGGAAAGAGCCTATACTAGATATTGGGTTGGAGATGACTCTTGTTACACCCACTGCTTATCACTGGTTCAAGCCTTTGTTCGGAAAGCAATTATACACTTTTGATCCCAAAGAAATGCTCCAAAGAAATGCTCTTCAACCCGCATGTCCCCCAAAACGGGCTTGGGAAATGTTTGATGAAAAAATTATTGAATATAAAAACGGAATCCCTACTAAAGTCCAAGTTCGGACTGGTGTTCTCTCTGTTGGAGATTTTGTAGAAATTAACATCAAAAGTAGCAATTCAGGAAAGCCTGAAGAAATTTGGATTGCTCGCATTATTGGGTTTGAAGGTGGTGCACCATTGCATTTCCGACTAGTTTGGATGTATTCTATTGAGCACACATTCCTTTTCGATGCAGATAGATACACTTTGAGCCCATTTGAATTATTCTATTCATTGCACTGTGAATGCAAACAGTCCTTGTTTTCCCTCTCTACTGTTAAATGTAAGGTTGATGTAGAGCTGTCGCCACAGGATATCAAAAATATCAAAACTTACTTTTGTCGCTATTTTTACGATGAAAATGGGGGTTCATTCATTGACCTGGCTCAAGCGCACATCTGCTTTAAAAATTCAGACAACCTTCTATGCAACTGCTCTGTTTTGGAATCATGCCAAATTACCAAGCGTAAACTACTGCTAGATCGTGAACAGATTGGCCAAGCATTTTCACTAGATTTATCGAGTTCGCATCCCGATTACTGTACTGACCCCGTACATTGTCTTCTCACCATTGGCCAACTTCTACAATATCATCCCCAAACGGAATCCTTTTCATTTAGGGTCTTCCCTAGGATCCGGGAGGTACCTTCATATGCTAAACTTCTCAAAGAGCTGCACCATCCTGGGACATCAGAACTTAATGAATTGCTCTATTCCCCACGTATTGTTCAATGTAAATTAGCAGCCGTTATTGCGCCATGTCATATTGAGTTTGTTTCACAAAAATGTCGAAATACTTCTTTACCAATTAATCTCAGACATCGAGGTGCTGGCAATCAATTTTTATTTACTTACATCACCAATAATGAATTGAGCACCATATTTCAAGCATCCATCAATCAGATGGGCTCTTTCAAGAGAAGCTTTCCGCAGCGTAATCAGTTGGTCCAAGGTATTAAGCCCCTCCGAGCATTAGATCTTTTCTCTGGATCTGGATCACTTGGATTAGGTATTGGCGATGGAGGTTTTGCTTCTAGCCGCTGGGCTGTTGATTTTGAACCCACTGCTACTGAGGCCTATCGTTTAAATAATCCCACCTCTCGACCCATGACTTTCTTTACTGAGTCAGTAAACAGAAGTCTAAATAATATCTTCAGGGAAGATGCCAATTACCCTAAAAAAGGCGACGTTGATTTGATATTAGCAGGTACACCATGTCAAGGATTTTCGTCATTAAACCGGAACAAAAACTCTGGGAATTCCATAATAAATAATTCTATGATTGCCTCTCTTGCATCATATGTAGACCATCTGCGACCCACTCATGTTCTGATGGAGCAAATCACCAGCTTTGCGAATTTCAAAATGACTCCTAAAGGCCAGAAGGGCTCTATCCGCCATCCTTTCCGGCAACTTATGAGATTTTTCTTGTCTCTGGATTACCAAATCCGTATCCTAGTCCTCTCAGCTTCTAACCACGGCTCTTGCCAAGTACGCAATCGCATCTTCATATGGTGTACTTCCCGAACTAACACTTTGCCCATCCACCCCACTGCCTCACATCTCTCTCAGAAGCTATTCAAATTCACTATTGCCGCACCAGAAAATCAACGCATCCAGGCCCATCAAAGCCCGCTCAAGGCTGCGCTACCACCTATTACCATCCGCGATATGATTGGTGATCTTCCGCCTCTTGGTCTGAGTCCACGCCCGCAAATTCCAGGAGATGTATCCTTCCACACGAATCACAACATTCATTCCAGTATGGTGGAAATTTTAGATCGTATTCCCCTTGGATTTGGGATGGATAACTTGCAAGGACTACAGTTTCGTACTGCTCTGTCAAATTCTACTGTAAGGTCCACAATTATATTAACATTTCAAGGTAGAAATCCCTTACTGCGTCTCAGCACTAGATGTCACAAAAGAAAGAAGAGCATTCAAGAGAGTTGATCCAGAAGGACACATGCCGACGATAATTACTGCGCTAAGCTACATGGGACCTTCCCCGAGTGTTCACTTTGCTGAGCCTCGCTTTCTGTCTGTACGCGAGCTGGCACGAATGCAGGGGTTCTTGGATTCGGATCAATTCACTGGAAAGCCAAAGGATCATATCAAACAGATCGGTAAGTTATTATTATTCGTTAATCATGTTTTAGGGAACGCAGTTGCAAGATGCGTAGCCTTTTCCTTAGGCTTAGGACTTGCCCCCAATGTCCCCCGATCCCATGGAAATGATCCCCATATCGCCAAACCAAACTCTTCTGATCGTTCTAAGGTATACATCAACGGCATCTCTTCAAGGATCCCCATTCAAGCATTGCGAGGAAGTTTTGATTGCTTTGTCTCAGAGTTAATACGTTGTTTACCCCCGGATAAAGCCATGCAACCTTTCCGTCTCTTAATTTCTTATGGAAGGGAAGGCCCTCGTTGGCTGATTGACGACGATACTTCCTTGAATTTAGCTGGTGAGGCATATCTTAGACATAAACCCAAAAACATTCCATATCCTGAGATTTGGTACATACCCATAGTATTAGGCCCAGATTTGACTGAGAAACTTGTATCTACTTAACCGGAAAATCACATATTTGAAACATATTTGAAATATGAAGCATTTTAAACTTAAAAAGAATAAAGTTTTATTTTTGCCTTTTGATATTTTCGCAATTTCTCGTATTGAAGATTATTTACTATGTGAGGCATCCTATTCGTCACCAATCTCGAGAAAATTGTTTACATGGCATCGCTTCTTTTTCTAACGATTTCAACTGTTCATTTGATTCATGCAAACAACCAAAACCCTTAGCAACTATTTATACTGAGTTTTAGTTCATAATTGGCCTAAAAATTTAAGATAACCTCATCGTCTCAATCCAGCCCCTAGTAACCATTTCCACCTAAATTAGTCGACACGCCTTCCGAAACCAACCGTGATCATCCAAGAAAGCTATTTCAAAATGCAACCCTTCTTTGCCGAGATAGAACCCCAAACCCGGACTAAAAAATCCAAACCCCACGTCAAACCACACGTCGGGAAATAGAAATTTCTATACCCCTGACCCCAACAAAAGCATGTCTCCTACAATAAGAGTCCCCAAAAGTTCCTGCTGCCAGATAGGTTAGCCCTATAATTTCCTGTACATAGACTTAACCCTCTAGCACCATTAATGATACATTCGGGTCTAACGGGGGTTCAAACATACACCGCATTATTATTTCAGTTAGCAATATAGAAACTCTTCACATGTAGTTATAAAAACAGTCTAGGCCTTTTAAAAGGTTGGCTTATACCCGCTCAAACGTATTTAGCGCACCTACCTTGAGTAGATAGGGGATATCAGAAATGTTAGATATCACTCTGCCTCCGAGATTTCAAGATCACCGCGGTTCCGATTAAACCAAACCTGCTTTATTATGTCGTTGCTTTGCTACTGACAGCAGTTAATATGAAGAATCATTTTAGAAAAGTGTGCTATTTATTGAAAGAAGAAGGTCATTTATAAAAAAATAATAAGTAGCTATACTCAGGCCCTAAAAATAAGCACAACTCATATTAGGTTACATGGAAGCGGTTTGCTCATATTTAGACAATATGGGTAAAGATATCAAAGTGGTATGAGTTGGTATCGGTAGGGTGGTTAATATTTGAAGTTCGTTCTAGGTATCAGGTTGAGCTGGGTTTGGGACATACCCAAAGTTAGGTACCCCTATTACAGCAGCAAATGATCAACCTTCACATCCAGCAGCTCTAATACCGAGTACAGCGTGACTAGCTTAGGTAAAAACAGCTGCTAGGGTTGATATCTTAACCCCTATAAAAGAAGAGACCGAAAATATCTGACCAACTATCGAAGTCGATCGTCTCCTGGAAGGAAGCACTTGAATATCAATTTGGGTTCAGTTTTTAGGCACCAGAAAGAGGTATTTTTATAAATTTATTCTTTGGATAAAAAGGTCATTGACCATGTTGCCTGTGTATAGATAAACCTACATATCAAGGTAAAAAATGAATTTTTAATTTAAATACTTGTTATCAAGGATAATTCTAGGAAAGTAAAATATAGAGCCCTGTCTTTTATTTACAATCAGCATGATACCTATTGAGTGTCAGTAACATTAAACAGTGCTCCGGAAGCCCCAATAAAGGGTATCAGACACTTTTATAATAGAAAGGGTAGTATGTCACAATAAAGATTTATTCCTTATAGGGGTGTTTTTTGCTATGTGGCTCTATAAACTGAGCTAATTCTAAACCAGGGAAATAGATCTATACATATTAATAAAGCATTCTTAGTAGCAAGAGTCTTCTTTCATACAATTAAGTCCCATTTTGAACTACCCCTGCTTAAATTGATAGTTTTTATCCCTCATAGATGCTGATACAATCAATTACCATCAATAAATACAAGCACAATAATCAATATAACATCTTCAAGATTTATTGATATGCTAGGTGCTTTCCTGTCCAAGGACATATATAAGTTTGGATCCAATAAATTAACTCTATATGTTTTATTAGACATTAGGCTTGTATCGTTTATCACCCAGCTTGTTTTTTAAAAAAATATTTAAACATGTTTTTAAAGGTTTGGTTAAAATTTACTATAGCAAATGTACATCAAAAGCATAACTATAGAATAGAAATCTAAAATCAAACTCTGAATAAGTAGAGTATTGCTAAATAATCCAAAACACTATGGTTATAGCTCTATATATTTAATGGTTAAGGCGCTAAGTTCCATCCGATCTTATATCTGATCTGGAGCTTTAAAATAAGCTTTCGAACATCAATATCAGCTCAGTAGTCACAGAGATATAGTTTTTTAGTCTCTCAATGCCGCTTAAAGTATGAATTTAAATGGGTCATGCCAAGTCCAAACTCTTGATCAGATCATGAGCCCAATCCCAAAACTTGACTCTATACATCCTAATCTGGATCAGCTATAGCCACCATATTCAGTATCAACACAGTTAAGAATGTATGAAAGACTATCTAGATACCCTAAGCTTTTTGAAGATAATCCTATTGATTTCTAATACTGTTACCACTCATTTACTCTGCCAGAATCCAGGTTAGTATGCTACAATAGCAAGCAAGGTCAATCCCAAAGCAACATGCCGCTACCCAGTAAGCTGATGGATCCATTATCTCTGAACAAGCTTCCTCCACTTAGATCTGACAATACCCATTGGGGTGATATTCCATCACTGCAATCAAAAGCAAATAGATCAAACTATACCTACCACTATTTATTGGTGCAAATTTGGCTTGGCCATCACCTTCCAGTGCTCAGCTTTACCCTGTACTGTTAGCATGTGTGAAGTGGGTACAAGTAGTACCTGTGCCTGCTGTGTTCAAGTCTGATCAGATGGGTGTGATAATGTAATCATCATCGGAAGATTCTCTGGCTCAAGGCTTACAGGGAGCTGCAATGTAGGATGTAGAAGGTCCATGTGTGATGCTTTCAAATGGTGTTATATATACCATTATGGGTGTATGTCTGTTGCCCTCTGTTTAGCCATAGGCCTCTATTCCTTGCTGTAATCCTGATCAGCTGACCTACAAGGAACTGATTGGTTGCAACAGAGGGTGTGATGTTATTTCCAGAGGCATACCAAGCCTCTGGTGTACAGCTGGCCTCATTATGTACCCTGGTTGGCTGCACCACATAGCCAAGTTGAGGGGTTTACTGGCGGTAAATTTCCTTTGCCTCCACCACTAGTGGCTTGAGGTGAGTAGCCTCTACCTATATGGGGTCTTGTGGTGATCATGCTTAGAGAGGTTTGAGAGTAATAAGGGTAATCTGGATTAATGTTGATTTGTTGGCAGAAACTGGTGGCTGTACTAATTACTGGAAGTGATTATTGATCAAAGGGATTTCATGGCAGGAAATGATGGTGCTGGGATTAGCTGGCGGTGGATAGGTGGCAAGAGGAATTTATTGGCAGTAAATCAGCTAGTGTAGATCATCAATCCTATCATTTCACCTATAGCGTGATGGGTTGACCTATTGTCACAGATCCTGAATGGATTAGACAAAGAAACACCCACTTAGGGATTAAGCAATGAAACAATCACACATTGCACAATTGCTTTATTGCAACATGGTTTTACAAGAGTTAAATACATTTAAAATGCCTAAAAACGGGTGTTTGAAGCATATCTGGATTGCACATTGAGTGCAGGCTTCACTTACAAAGTTATTAATAGGAAAAAAATGCCACTTGCCTCCATTAGGCAAGGCATGTGAAACTGGTTGTTTTCTTGTGCGGCTCTTTCTGCTGTGCATTTTCACTCTCCTCCTTTTGGCAAGTCCTTCTGTCTGTGCCTCCTTTCCTCTGGTGGCAATTCCCCCACCTTCTGCTATATAACTACATCACTATCTTAATAAATACCGGTTTTGTCTTAATATCTTATATTACTCTGTCCTTATCCAGGCTGTCACTATACCACAACAGGTATAGTATTAAGATAAAGAAGTAGTAGACTGACTATTTGTAGAAATCAGCACCCAGGCTGCATATTTTACAACACCCATCATGGGTGACATTTACTGATCCAATATTTAATATGGCTGACCATCATTGATAGTTAACCATATGTGGCTAACACTTGGTTAAACTGATCCTTATAGATGTACCCTTTTTATTTTCTATTTAAACCAGATACTTTAAAGAAAACAAGCTCACTTCTCTCTTTTTAAATTGGTCCTCAGCATATAGTTTAAGTACCCAACCTTAAAAACTGTAGGATTATTTCAAGCTGCAATCCCATTTTTAAACAACCTGCTGCCCTTTTCAATTTTCATCCACCCCTTCTGGAGTTAGATCATCTATACATATAAGTCTATTTGCCATGGTTTCAAGGAAGGCACCAATTTTAAAAAAAACCAAGCAGTTAGATTTTATTAAAGGTTTATGTAGCTTATATTCCTGTTTATAGATAATTTAAGCCATATGTGTAAGAAAAATCTTGGGTAACTTCTGTACATTCTACCCATGCATTAACAAGGAGACAATAGGCACTTCCATGGAAATCTAAGGGCTAACCCAGACGTTTAAACCTTTGGTTAAACCTGCTGGTAAGGTGCCAATTTGGAAAGGGAGCCCATTGGATTGAATCAACCTTCCCAAGCCCATTCATCATTATGTATAAGGCTGAGGCTTCCAGGTGAGGCACCATGGCTAAATAGCTCCATATATGGAATACAGCTCATTTTCACAGGTTCAGGACATCTTATAGTATAGCACTGATTTATCCTTGAAGCCACAGCAAACAATATATATTATATCACTCTAAAGCAACAGTATCATCTAGTTTCAATAGTATTTCCCTTTTTCTGTAACTCTTCTAAATATCAAAAATATTTAATAACTGTACAACCTTATTTTTATCCTAACTATCCTACAGGATGGGGCTATTGGAGTGTACTTGGAAGAAATACAAGGAGCCCACCTGGTTTTCACTATACTTGGATGGATCCTTAGATGTGATTAGGGTGGGTGCTGATTGATGCTTCAGAGCTATTTGCATTTAAAGCTCCCAGTATTTTTATGGCTCATCTAATTGTGACAACTGAAGCTCCCCCTCTCAAATCTTCTTTTTATAGATTTTTGATGGGAGGTTGGTGGCATCCTAATTGACTATGGGCGCTGCTGGGGACCATGTGTGGATAGAAAGCAGACTACAATGCTTTTGGACCCCCATAGCAGCTTGGTTGTTTGCCTCTGTAGCTGACATATAGCATTTGTTGACCAAGATGTATCTTCTTACAGGTACCTATTTACTGATGTGAGGCTTTAAGTCATTGATGATGAGATTAAGGAGTATTAAATTTACTTCTGTGATAGATTTTATGGAATTCTTGAGTTCCTTTTTCCAGCTGATGAGATAGTCTGTTAGACTTCTGCCTGTTTAATGTATAGTTTAGGTCTCTTTTATTAAAATAGGGGAAGTCTTACTATATCATACTCTTTTGGCTTCCCTGATGGTGTTCCATGTTACTTTAGCTTTTTAGCCCAACAAGGTGATTAATTGGGATGTGGCATACCTCAACAAGTGATCTGAGACTGTGACAGCCAATATGATTTTAGGGACCTGGTATATAAAAGGATAGATTTATGTGAAGCGTATCAAACTAACAATGTCTGTGTTTTCTAAAATGTTGATGAAGGTATCCAAATATAAGGTTATAATCTTTTTAGAGAGACTTAATTTATGAGTGAAGTTATGAATTCTTGTTGGCTCAGGAGGAGACCATTTTATATCCTTATTGGAATCATTTGCTCATATGAAGCAGAGCCTTCAAGGATAGGCATGAATGTTTTGTGAATGCCGCCATTCACCATGTTTTGATTTTGCCTTCAGTGGGCTATTTCAAGGACAAATCTCTCTCTTTTGCTTTTGCCTCTTGAAATGAGTCTATATCCAAATTGGGAAATACAATTGTTTGGCTTCCTGAATCTGTGCAACTCATTTGCCCCACTCATGCTTGTGGCAAGTGATCCTACCTTCCTGGCATTGCTTTGTGTTATGCAAACCACTATATGGGTCATTATTTGTTAGATTAATCTGTTTCCTATTAACTGTGCTACTTAACACTTTAAAATTTTGTTTTAATTTTCTTATCAATAAATTTAAATAATTATAACAATTTTATCAAAATAAATCTTATTTAATCCTTATAATATAAAAACCTATATTAAATTAATCATTTTCTACTTACAGCTAAATTAAACTGTATTAAAAGCTAGTAACAATCTTATTTTATGTACCATTTTTCTTGAAAGCTGATTAGTAAAAAATGACTTCATTCTAAAAAGAGAAACATAAAAATACAATAAAACTGATACAATGCTTTTTGTTGGAAATTAAATTGTTGCCTAAAATCTTAGCTTTTTTAAAAATATTTAATTTAAAATATAATAATTTTTGAATCCCTCTTTTTAAAAAGAGGGCATACTGCTTTTTTGCATATTTAATAAATAAATATTAAATAATTTTGGATTTGTTTTATAAAAAATCTAGTAAAAAGTTAAAAAAACTAAAACTAAAATTAAAACTAAACTTTTATTGAAATTTCAGTGATCTCATTTAGCATAAGTAATTTATTCTTAAGTTAGATTTTATAGAAAATATATAATAAGAACTTATAAGAGAGTAAAAGTTTTTCTTTTCAAATTCTTAAGTATTTAATATTAATAAAATGGCTTTATACAACTATTTAATAAAATTATATTTTTATACTGTATGCTAGAGATAATATGTATAAAAAATCCAAACATAAAAAAGAATGTATCAAAATCTTGCTTTATTTAATTAAATTTTATAAAGGTTGAAATTTATTTAAACTAAATAAAAAATGATCTTAGTCATTGTATCTATAAAAATAAGATACAACTTTAATTATATAAGCAAATATTTATATGTGATTAAAAATAACATTTTTGTTTTGATAGATTTAAGATATATAAAGTTCATTTTTTATGAACTGTTAAAAGTTACAATAAACTTAAGTTTATTTAAACAAAAGGTTTTTGAGTTGGTTACTAGAAGTAAGCTAAATAATAATTTACACTTTAAATTTAGTTTACTGATTAAAATATCATACTTTAAGAGTTAATTAGCATATTTTATTTCAAATAATAATTTTATAAGCTTACATTCAAAGCCGCTTCAAGATACTAAATTGGTATCAAAATATAACATTGCAGCACAATTCCGAAAGCTGAGATTAAGGGCTTTCTAATGATACTAGTTTGAGCGAGATTGAAGTACTATTTGCCGAGATATCAACAGTTAACCAGAATATAAAAAGGGGTAAATAAACAATGATATCAGACTCCAGGGGTGGTATTGATAAATTAAGGAGATAAGTTGGGGGTCAGTTGGGGATTTATGCCTGTAGTGCAAAAGCTCAGCTAACATGGTATTTAAAAAGATCAACTTTACAGAAATTTACTTTACAATCCACACCTTTACTCCTCTCTGATAACTGCACATCTATTTCCAAGCAAGAACTGCCTGAACCAAGCCAAGGAACCCAATCACTGTCATTGTGGAACCCATCAAGTTTGCACCTCAGATGACACCCTTCTTCTCACTGGGGGCTTCTACTAAGAGAGAAAGAATCTCTATGCTTAAACAAGCATTCCTTTTTACTGCTGGCAGTGATCTTAACAGCTTTGTTGAGCATTTCTTATTAAAAACAGAGTTTGGAAAAAGTACCTTCTTACCTGTCATACAAAATTCTAAGACAGATGATTTCCTTAACAACCTAAAGGAATTGATGTCAGAGTCCCCTGCCAAGCACCTTCCTTCCCTAAGAGCATTGGTTACATCAAGCTACAGTCTGAAAGAGCTTTGGGATTGTGGATTTAAAATGACAAAAAATGAGTATTCATATTCTAAAAAAATAAAAAATGCTAAAAAAGCATCATTAAATTCAAAAAATAAAAAAGGAAAAAATGATTCAGTAAAGAAAGAAAACATAAAAAATATTTTAAAACACATATTAAAAAATTCATTCCCAACCAGCCAATTCACTAAAAAATCCCCTGGATTGATTTATGAAGAATTACAAAAAGAATTTAGTGAATACTCAACTAAAATAAAATACTCCTTATTGAAAACAAAAAAAGAAATTTATGAAGATATGAAAATAAAAAACAATATTTCTATTTCACTTTTCACTTTCCACTTTCTATAAGCTTATTCCTAATAATATAATTAAAAACAAAAAGCAAACTGATATGTGTAACATTTGCAACTTAAAAAAATCATTAGAAATGAAGAAAAAGGATTTGAGTATAAAGAAGTTGCCATTGCCTAAATCTATTAAAGAAAATTTGGAATCTATTGACCTACATGAAAAGTTTTATAAGCATCAAAATAAAGAATATATTAGTGATATAAATAATCTTGATAATAATTCATGTGTTATAGTAATAGACTATAAAGAAAACTTTAAAATAGGTGGGGGTCCTATAGAGACAAATAATTGTTTTTATGAGAAAATACCTATTTCTTTATTAGGATTTGCAATTGCTTTTAAAGAAAATGAGAAAATTAAATATAAGTATCATGACTTTTTATCTGAAATTTTATCTCATGACTCTTTGTTTTCAGGTCAGTGTTTGATAAGTCTGCTTAAAAATAATAAATTTAAGAATATTAAAAATATTAAAGTTTGGACTGATAATGGTAATCATTTTAGATCTTATGAATTCTTATATTATCTTTTTAAAGAGGTACCTAAAATTATAAAAGGAACAATCAAGTTTAATAGATTTGTTGAGTGTCATGGTAAAAGTATTGTTGATGGTCATTTTGGTGTATTATCTAAAATATTTAAACAAAAGGAAAATGAGATGTATATAAAAAATATAAATGATCTCAAAATGGTTTTTGAGAGAGAGGAATAAAGAAAGGGTTTATATGAGTCACTTGTAAATAATTCAGATGTTTCCCAAAAAACCTTTTTTACATCTATGATAGAAAATCTAGGCCTAAAAAAAGCTGGCTTGAAGTCAAAGCATTTTATGTTAATCTTTCATATTTAATGAAAGATGGTGAGCTGTATGTTTCACCTTTGACATTTGAGGATGTTAAGGAGTACTCCAAAATAAATTATTGTGCAAAGTTCTGCACAGATGACAGAGAAACAAAGAGAGCTGATACTACTAAAGGATTAGTAGGACATGTTCATGAAGTTGGACGCATAACAAAAACTTATATTTCACATAGGGTAAATAGTCTTTTAAATACAACAACTTTTTTTTCTAAAAATAACTAAGAAATTAATTATATGAGCCAAAGATAGGGTAATAGCAATTATGGCTTTGGGGCTGCTATTACTCTCCCATGCAACTCATATATTTGATTCTTGGCTTATTAAAATAGAAAAAAGGGTTTTTAGCAAAAATACAGTAAATAGAAATAAGATTTATTTTTATTATTTGTATATTTTACACACTTAAACTTTTATTCAGTAAACTAAGCATTATATTAATGTTCAAAAAACATAAGTTTACAGCTTAAATGATACCAAAGAAGTTAAAAGTCTTTAAAATGCTTAAGCTGGCGCCTTGGCTTAATCTAACAAATAATGACCCATATATTACATTTATTATTCACCAATAAAAATTAAGTTCTATTCACATTTTTGTCTTTGTGTCTTCCAGTACTTTGGCGCCTCTCTCTAGCCACAACTAGTAGAGATAATTCATCCAGGGCCGCAAGGTAATCACATAGCCTTTCCTACCATCTAACCAAGACTTAGTAAAAATCCAATCCTAAGGTTAGGATTCCCTGTTGTGTGTCTGTGCTGCACCTCAGAACACAACAAATGGGTCTCTTGTAGGGTTAGTTATTTTTAAATTATCTATTTTATTAAAATAAAAAGGGGGAATGAGGGATGTCACAGTGATTTGTCTAGCTCTTTGAGGGCTAGAAATGTAGCCCTTACTCCTTCCTTTCTTGAGGAAGCTCTTGTGTGCAGATTGTTGACTAAATCTACTTCTGTATCCACTATTGCAATTGAACCTTTTATAGCTCATTACTTAGGAGTTGGGGGAAGAAAAAAGTACAAAGGGGGCCAGAGAAGGAGTTTATAATAAGAAAATCTATATTGAGGATGGCAACAATAATTATAATGTACAGGAAAGCATTGAGCCACCAAGGGGTAGAACATGTGGCATCAATTAAGGCAGATCTTCAATGATTTTTGTATACTTTTTTGCATGTGTTATAAATTGGCCTGAATAGTTATACACATAATGATATCCTAATATTCTTTCAGGTTAAGTGAAGTCATACCCTTAAGTCTGGGATAGAGTGACTTGATGGGTGCCTCCTGTGTGCCTTGAGATATGTTGGCAACTGAGTTGTCCAGTTTGGTTGCAACACTAGCCTATTAGATATCATTTTTAAAGTTAAAGCCTTCCATGGTCTTGGATGTGTGATTTAAAAGTTCCTAATAACTCAGATATTATGTGACATTACTTGATTGGAAATAACTCTCAAATATTTATATGCTTTTATATTATTTGATTAGACTTATATGATTTAATCTCTCTCTAATTTTATAAGCTACTACATAATTTTAAAGCTGTATGTATTTAAAAATTCTTTGGCTTAAAGCTTAAAGCATACCTTTTATCAAATTCCTTTGGTTTATGGATGGGTATAAACCCCAAAAATATCAAGAAAATTATTTGGTTTAAAAAAATTCAAAATAATTAACTTTTTGAACAATCAATTGGATAAGCTTTAGTATTATAGCTTAATAGTTATACTTGATTAATTTTGATAATAGTATCATTATTTTGATGGGGTAGAAGGGTAAGAAACAGTGCCCATGTTAGTAGAATTTATGGTGAAACTATTAAAGTAGCTATTCTTTTTGAATTGTTAACTTCTGGATAATGAGAACTTTTATTGATTGCACTTATTACCATGAAAATGCTAAGTATAATTAGTTAATAAAATTTTGATACCCTAAATTGACCCCCAAAATCCCCAAAAAAATGCAATAAACATAATTACTATAACTATATATATTATCATAAAAGATAAGAGCTCAATTTTCTTATTTTTTAAACTTCATAAAAAACAACTGAAAATGCCTTACGTTTTACTAGTAGAATGGTAAAACATAATATATTGCATACAATACCACCTTGAACTATACCTGAAGCATACCATATATATAAAGATTATATTTATCAAAAAATAAAAAGGAAATAAATTTAAAAGTAAAAATAGAGGCAAACAAAAGCAAAATTTATTCAATCAATTAAAGCCACCACCAAGGGCAGTGTCTACATCTTGATATACTTCTTAATTTATATCACATTGTACTTTTTATTAACTAACTTCTTAAAACACTACTACAAGTCTTTCTCCTTGGACTTCTTCTTCTTGGTGGAAAACTTTTTTGGCAAGGTCTCTGAGCTTGGAGACAGTTCTACCCTTCTAGTGCTGTAGATTCTAGAAGAGCTTGTTGAACTTTGGTTTGGATTTAGCTTAACCTTGTGGTGCTTTTATAATCCTTGATGTTAGGGGTGGTATTAATCTCTCAATTAAGACAGCAATTATGTCATTTTAAAGGGAGGGTGATTACTGTGAAAATCCACATGGAAGAATTTTGAAGGCAAGGGCTATTTTTTCAAAATAAATATTGAATGTCTAGAAACAAGTAAATGTTGGTTAGTTTATTACTTTGTGTAGGGTAAGTCCAAGAGACTGGGATGATATAAGCAGGAAAGGGACGCAAGATGGCCTTTGTTGCACACAGTGAAATGGTAGGAAGGTCCTGACTAGCTGGAAAGGGTTGCACTAGAGGAGATCTGAGATCCCAGGACCAACTGCAGGAAATTTGTAGTTGGGTTACTTTACCTGGGATGGAGGTAAGTTTCTCTTCTTATGACTTTAGGGTATTCTTAAGGAAGTCTTGAGATCTCTGGGAAAGCATAGTTATGCCCAGAGCTATTATCAAGGTAGCTGCCTAGGGAAACAGTGGCAGAACTTAATGATTTGGAGGTATCTGGGAAGTGAAGTTGGTTATTTTGTGTCTGAAAGCTAAAACTAAACACTTGAGTGAGTAAAAACAGTTGTAATGCATGAGGTATGCTTGCTTCTGATGACATAGGTGTAGGTCACTGATGGAGGTCAAGTCTAGGTAGAAATCACTTAAGATACTTTTTACCTGAGTTTGAGGTGTTCACTTCTGGAGACTACTGAAAGTAATTCATTATTGAATTCATCTGTAAGGGCTTGATAAGTTGTTTGATGGCTATGCAAGATGCTATGAGAAGGAATTTGTAACTGTTTGGGGGAAATGCTGGAGAAGGTGCTCTAAATTTTCTCCAGATTGCTTTGCTGAGATGACCAAAGGTGGAATATTTTGCCTTGGTTTTTTTGCAGTAGAAAAATCAAGGAGTAATTTTAAGAAAATTACAGGCAATAGGTTTCCTTAGTAAGTCCCTATGGTTATGAAGTTATTTTACTGAGAGCAGGGTACAAAGCTGTTTTGGTGGGAAATTTCCTTGGATTTTACTACAATATTAAATATATATGTAAAACGTTGAAGAAGATCAATAAGAACAATTTAACCATACTTTTCTATTTAAAATGCTTAAGGTTAAATCAGGGAAGACTGGTGCTGGAACGGGGAACCTGTTAACACTTTGGTGTGCAAAGTGTTAATGCTTCAAGCAGGTTGAGTGGTGGAAATTGTTTTTCTAGTTAAATAGCAGTGGATCTTCATAAATGGTCAAGTTTTGCTCTCTACAATCTTTGATTGAGTTGAGGGAATGTTTACTATTCAATAGGATTAGTTGGAAGCCAAAAGCTTAAAGTTTAAGCAAGAAAACAGTGAATCAATACTTTAAGCTTTTGAGGAAGTGTGTAAGCTTAATTTATTATAGGAAAAAGTGGGCACCAATAGTTTAAGCTTTTGAATAATGCCATTATAAAGACTTAAACTTTGGGAGCAAGGTCCTATAAGTAGTAGGTTGGCTGGAAAGTTGCAAGATCTTTTTGCAAATCTATTTGTTGCAAGCAGGAATGTTGTTGGGCACTTGATCTGCATCTTGATGGTTATACATCTGGTTGGTTTGGGGTAACAAAATGTCTTCTAAAGTTTTAAAAAATTCTTTCTGAAGAAGTGATTAGTCAAAAGGACTCCAAAACAGGAGGGAAATAAGAAGGTTTCTAAGAGGATCTTCCTTCTGTTGATAAAGGCTATTTCAAACCTCATTCTCTCTTTTTGTGACAGAAAAATTCCCTAGTGATAATGTTTTTGGTCCTGGTTAAGATAATCAGAAAAGGTAGAAATTTATTATGTTCACTCATAGAGAGCTCCTGGTTGAGGAATGAGAAAAGAGGTGCAAATAACCTTGAGATCTGGGATATTTTTTTACTGAAGATTATCATGCAAATGCACTCCTAGATGATGGAGCTGCTTTGATAGCTCATGCATTGCTATAAAATAAGCTTTCCCTAGATATCAATTTCTAGTGATAATTAGGGAGCATGATGAGTCCTTTTTGGAGTGTCAAGATAATTCACTTTTGATCTTTCCATAGAACAAGTATCCCTGAGAATGTCATCCCAACCCAGCTTGTCCCTGGATTTGACCCAGGACACACCTTGGTGACCTCCTAGGAGCAGGGCAATCACACAGAGCCAACCAATTCCATTATTAAGATACTCCAAGTTCTCTGGATAAAATAGGCTATAATTTTATCCACCAAAGTATTATCATTATTGTGAAGGAGTAACATGTCTGCATATATGTCTTTTCAAAGAGATTAACCAGACCAGAAATTAATTTCAGTGATATTATTAGCCAGAGAGTTGAAGTCTTGGAGCTTATCACTTAAAATTTTAACTGATTTTCTGTGCATTAGCACCTTCATAATAATTTTAGAAAAATGATACTTGCAAGCAAGCAAAGCCTTCTAAGTGATATTAAGACAATTAAAGACATTCAAGTTTTCATCATGTATCATTTAAAGAAGTGAGAGATAATAATAATTGAAATGGTGCACAAATTATCACCATTTATGGTCTGTACCTTATCTCAATGCTTGTTATTTGGTGTACTGGGAAAGAGGAGCATTAAAATTTATCATTCTTGGACCTTAAGCTACAATAGTGATGTTGAGGATGAACATGAAGCCATTGGCCACTAAGACATGCCCACCCTTGACTTTCATGAGGTTGAAATAAATGGGAAATTAATTATAAATCATGATTCTCCTATTGGAATAGACCATATCCTTATGGATCAAATATGGAAGAAGCTTACCTTATTTCCCAATTGAAATAAACCCATTATTGCTCATCTATCAATGGCATCATCAATTAGCACCATGAGGTCTGCACTTATGATGTCCCAGTAGGAATAAAATCCCCCACAAAACTCAAACCTGAGACACCACTACTCTAGAGCCACCTCTCAATGCCCCTCTACAGGTGTCTAATTTTTTCTTTTTTTCAATAAAGTTCACCTCTTTAATTTATTTCTATTCTCTTTTATGTAACATTTCCCATAGTGAATTTAATATCATGATGGAGTTGCTTCAGAATTATGAGGTGTTTAGAAAACAGGGGATGTAGAACTAATTCTTAAAACATTGGAAGGTGATAAAAGTCTCACTGTTGAAAGTCTAAGATAATAAGCTTCAAGCACAAGCTTTCAGATGGACAGCCAAAGAAGACTAGAACACAATAATTAAAATCCAGAAATTTATAAATGTAAATAGGATTACATAAATAAGCAATTTGACAAGCAGGGTCCAAAATTTTCTCAAATTTGGTGGTGGGAGTTGCAGCTGTCGTGAATTTTGATATTGAGATATCTCACTATGATATGCTTAGTACTAATTTAATCCATATATGCAATACCATTGATGCTATTGATTTGGGCTTAATCAATATTCTAACATATCAATATTATTTCATTAACACTCTCCATGAAAAACTACCCTAAAAAGGCTTATTCTACTTTGATACAATTGATAAGGAGCGCCTTTTGGGGAAGCTTTGAATATAAAATTAAGGAGAGAAGAAGTATATTTTATTGAATAATATTTTAGGCTTATATAGCTTTAGCTGTGGCGGGGATTTTAGTTAGACCAAACCCAGGGGTTGGTCATGTACTGGATGGGTTTGAGCCACTGGATACTTGGACAGTCATGTGATATTGGTTTGTTGCCATTTCTGGTATGTCAAATGGTATATGGGAAAGGCACCAAATTGGGCAATGACTGGATGTTAGGTGTGATGGCAATAGCCAGAATACTTGTACATCCAGACCCTTGACACACACACCCTTTAAGGGGTTACTTGGGTACATCAGGAGGGGGCTTTGTCTTGACGGCTGCCGCCTGATGTTCCTGTAGTTGTTTACTGGTGGGCACCAACTGGGTCGAGTGTTCTCCTTTACTAGGGCGGAGGCAAGATCTGTGATACTTTTTGGTGATGTGCTCTTTGGCACCCTGGAACTTAACCAGGTAGGTGTTCCAGTCTGGTCGGTATCTGATGGTTCTTCCTGGTCCTCTGTGTACTGAGTCTAGCTTCTTTCTGTTCCCAGCTAGGACCCAGACGGGGGAGTTGATGGGGAGTGGGTCCTCTGTTGAGGTTACCTTTTGGACTTTGAGTCTCTTTGTTTCTGCCAGTTTGGCTTTGAGGTGTATGTGTTTTAGAGCTGGTTTCTGTTCTACTGTGAGAGGTTTCCACGGGGGGATCTTTACATATGGCTGGTTATTGCGGGTGACTATTTCTGGCTTGTACCTGTATGTTAGTTCAAATGGTGGGTAGCCTGTCCCTTTATTAGTACAAACCTGGGATACTAGTAATGCATGTTTTACGTATAGCGGCCATGTGTCTTTGGCTTTGCCATCCATTATTTTCTCCAGGGTTCTGATAAGGCTGTTGTTTAGGCATTCAACTCTGCCGTTGGCCTGTGGCCTGTAGGGCGAGGTTGTGGAGTGCTTAATGTTCTTTGTTTTTAGATTGTTGTTCACTAAGTGGCCTGTTAGCTCTTTTGCTCCATCTGTTACAGTGTAGTGTGGAGTGCCGTAGTCTGCTATGATTGCTTTATTGATGAAATGATTTATTGTTTCTGCCTTGTGATCTTTTGTTACCCAGCAGATGGGCCAATGTGTGGCAAAGTTGATGGCTACAATTAGGAAACATTGATTTGTTTTGGTTTCTGGGAAGGGCCCTACTACGTCCAGTCCCCAAAATGTAAATGGTTTGGGGTCAGGTACTGGGTTGACCGTTGGCTGTGGCGTCTTGGTGCTGGTGTATTTTTCACACACTGTTCATTTCTTTAGAACATTGACTATGTCTTGCTTCAGGTTGGGCCACCATACTATCTCTTTTAATGTGAGATATAGGTTGTTTGCCTTTGTATGCCCTAGCAGACAGTGGTGTCTTAGTATAGTGTTGACTCTTTGTGCAAGTGGAATGAATGAAATGTGTTTATCCTTGATGATTTGGTATGTTGTGCCATTTGATATGTGGAAATGTTTTTCATTCCTTACTAGCGTATCATGGGTTAGTTGGTGTGTGGAGGGATCCTTTCCTTTTTTTTATACTCAGTGTTGTATAGGTTGGGCCAGTCAGGGTCCAGGTGTTCAGGGTGATCTTCTCTTGGCTGGCATAGCCTAGAGAGAGCATCAGCTGTGACCAGCTCTGCCCCCTTTTTGTATTGGATGTCCAGATTAAGCTGTTCCAGCAAGGACATCCATTTGGCTTGCTGCTGTGTGAGTGTGTTCTGAGTTTTGAAATAGATTAAGGATTTATGGTCAGTTAGTACTTGGACATTTAAGTGTCCTTCAAGATAACATCTCCATTTCTTGCATGTGTGATATATTGCATGCAATTATTTATCATGTATTGGGTACCTCTGCTCAGTGTTTATTAGTTTTCTGCTTTCATAACATACTGGCAGGAAGTCTTGCTGCCCTGGCTGGCAGATGCGTAGGACTGCGCCAATGGCGGTGTCACTGGCATCTGAGTTGAGCTTGTAGCGCCTGTTATTATTAGGGTATTGCAAGATTGGTGCTTCAATCAAAGCTTGTTTTAATAGTTGGAAATTCTTGTCATATTCTGGATTCCAGATGAATTTCTTTTTGGCATTACCTTTGGTTAGGTCATTGATTGGTGCGGTGAGCTTTCTGCAGTCTTTGATGTATTTCCTTAGGTAAGCTACCATACCAAGAAAGCATCTAACTTGTTTCACAGAGGTGGGGTGTTGCATGTTATTTATGGATTTTATTTTATCTGGGTCTGCTTTGATGCCACTGTCAGAGACAATGTGGCCCAAGAACAGGAGTTCCTTTTCCATAAATTGGCACTTACTAGGCTTAGTGTATAGTTTGTGCTTTGCAAGTTGATTGAGTGTCTTGCAGACATGCGTGAGGTGTTCCTCTTTGGTTTTTGAAAATATGATGATGTTGTCAAGGTAACATAATGTGTTTGAGAGTCTGGTTAGCGCCTGGTTCATCATGGTGACAAATGTTGCTGGGGTGTTTGTCATCCCAAAATTCATTACTTTACATTCAAACAACCCAAATTGTGTGCAGAACGCGGTCTTTGGTATGTCTTTCTCTTTAACTTCAACTTGGTTGTAACCAGATGTGAGGTCAATTTTTGAGAAATTTTTGATCCAGAGATCCTTGAAAATAGGTCTTCTATGAGGGGAAGTGGGTATTTATTTTTTACTGTACTTGTGTTTAGTACTCTGTAGTCAGTAACTAAGCAAAGAAATCCTTCTTTCTTCTTTACAACAAAAACTGCTGCCCCCACAGGGATTAAGACAGACAAATGAATCCTTTGGCTAGATTGTCCTCAATGCGGGCTTTAAGTGTTTGGGTCTCCATGGGGGAGAGTCTGTAGAGAGGTGCAGGTTTGTGCATGGCTTTGCATAAGTTGATGCCATATTTGACCTCTCGTTTGGGGGGTGATTTGGTGAGTTCTTCCTTGAATACATGAGTGTATTCATTTAGGAGTGCCACAAGTTATGGGCATTGGATCTTTTGTGTTTGTATATTATTAAATTTGGAGTACCTCATTATGTGGAGGGTACTGTCTTTGGTTAGATGTTCAGAGTCATCTTGATTTATGACTTGGACAAATACTGTGTCTCTTAGAATGAGGTCGTTGGGTTCTTTGAGAATGTTGAAATTGACTCCATTGTGTTTTATTGTCATGGTTTTTGTTTTCCAACATACACTGGGGTTCACTCAGGTGAACCAGTCCATGCCTGCTACAATGTTTTAGTTTATGTTGTTCATGAAGAGTCCTTTGATGGACGTTTTTATGCCTTGGAGGTCAATTCTGAAGGGGGTTGTTTTGTCTTTGAGTAGAACCTTTGATTTGTCTGCCATTTTGGCGTATTTGAAGTTGGATTTGACAACTGGTATTTTGTACTTGGTTATAAACAGTTTGCTAACCATAGTGTGTTGTGCACCAGAGTCAAATAGAATTTTATGTGTATGTGATTTTTAAGTGCATGGGTAGATAAGAAGTTGTGAGCAATCTTTAATTTTTAAGTTCATAAAAACAGAGGATTGCAGGACACAGGGAATGCAAGCAGCAAAGTTCATGCCTTGGTACTTCTTCTTGTTGTGTTGGTGGGAGACAGAGGCACTTAAGCCTGTTCCCCCTCCTCTTTTCCCTGTTCCTCTGTTTTGAGACCTTTGAGGTCAGAGAATGTGGGGTCAGATTTGTAGTGGGTTGCTACTTCAGTGTTGTTAACTTTGGCAGTGTCCTCTTTCTTGGGATGGGAGCAGTTTGTGCTTTGGCTACAATTGCCATTATTGCAATTGGAGTTGCTGTTTGTTTGGTTGGTGTTTTGGCGCTTGTTGCCTTTAGCGTTGTCTTTGCTATTGCTGTTTGAGGAGAGGTTGCTGTTGTGTGCCACATATTCAATGTTGGCGCGCTTTTCAGCGCGCTTGGCTTCTGCAATGAGCGCGGGCATGGAGGTGTTAGCCTCTGGACCAATGAGGGCAGCAACAGAGGGTTTCATTCTGTTGATGAATGATGCTCTGGTGTGTACGTTGTCAGCTTGTGCTGGGTTTTGAATTTTACAGTGTATTTCCTTGAATTTGTTGGCGTAAGCTGTGATAGTGGTCTTTTGGGGAAGATCACTGAGCTGTATTTCAATGTCTTGGAGGGATTTGGTGACGCGGAAATTGTGGGTGATGTCAGCTTTGAACTCTTCCCAGTTTTCAAGCTGGTCGTCAGTTTATGAGCCAACCCAGGTGGCAAACCAGTTAGCCGCGGCTTTGTATAGGCGCTTTCTGGCTTCCTGGACCCATTTCTCATGGGGGATGCGGCTGGGGCAAAGTTTGGCGGCTGTGTGGTCTAGCCAGTTGATGATGTTTTATTTGTTTTTACCAAAGAAAACGTCAATACCAATGTATTTGGTGTTGGTCACTTCACCTGTGGTAGGTGGTTGTGTGTTTGTTTGTGGTTGGAGAGAGCAACCGTATTGAATTATCTTGGCACATGCTTTGGGCATGACCAGTCCTTCAAATACGGTGCATCCACTGGGAATATCTTCATTGATGTTGTGGGCGCAGAAGTACGTTTTCCAGGTCTCCTGGGATGTGGCCTGGTTGAGTATGTGGGCGAAGGTGGGTGGGTTATGTTCAGCCATTCTTTCTTTCATTGGTGTGGTCAAAAAACTGTAGTGCTACCAGTGATAAGGAGCGCCTTTTGGGGAAGCTTCAAATATAAATTAAGGAGAGAAGAAGTATATTTTATTGAATAATATTTTAGGCTTATATAGCTTTAGCTGTGGCGGGGATTTTAGTTAGACCAAACCCAGGGGTCGGTCATGTGCTGGATGGGTTCAAGTTGTTGGATACCTGGACAGTCATGTGATATTGGTTTGTTGCCATTTCCAGTATGTCAAATGGTATATGGTAAAGGCACCAAATTGGGCAATGGCCAGATATTAGATGTGATGGCAATAGCCAGAATACCCGTACATCCAGACCCTTGACACAATCTTTATTACTTCCAGAGATACAGCAGTGTTTGTGATTCTATTACTGGATAATAATCTATTGTTCCTCTTATCAAGCTCCAAACCAGTGCCTACGTTTTTGATTTTTTATCTTTGAGAATAGGGACTCAATCCTGATTCTGAGACTTATCCAGTATCACCCAATCTCTGTAGATTTTTCACATGATATAGCAGGATTAATAGAACCTTTCCTTAATTTTCACATCACTGTTCATGCTGCTCTATGCCCATTATGAAGATGGAATGAGTGAATATATAAGCCCCATATTACTATTCTTAATAAAGAATATTTATATGTATTCAAGTCTTCAATTAATAGTCAGCCAGTCCCAGGACAACAGGGTTAATATCTACCCTTGCAGGGGTTCCTGTCCCATAGGCCTTATGTAAGCCTGAAATTACAGCAGCAAGCAGTGCAAAGGCCACAGGAATAGAAAACTGGAGCCACATGTTTCAAGAAAGCACAATGAAGATTCATCTTTATTGCAATAGCTTACTAAAACTTCAAAATTAACTAAAAATATGGCTAATATATTATTGGGCCATTGGGGAAGCTCTGAGCTTGGCCCCAGCTCATATGGGTTTAAAAGTGCTTTATGGTGTCATCAGAGAGGATTTTCTTTACCAAGCCATCTGAAGTCACAGAAAATCTTGTGAAATGATAGATCAAGTTTTTGGCATCAAAAGCACCAAATTACCTGGTTTTTGTGTTTTTGAGGTTTAAAAAGCTAGTTTGAAATCCTTTAGGAAGCTCCCTTTGTTTTATTGCAGCACACTTCTTTTCAATAGGACAGTTCAAGCTAATATGTTCCTTCATGAACTTATTTTGGATATAACTATTTGTTTTTTATACTCAAGGTTGAGCAGTCCCAGTACAATGGTGTTATCTATGGTATTTACACCATTATCCAACCCCCTTGCTTTCAGAAATTTCTTTAATTTAAATTTTAGTTTATGATGAATATATAGCCTTTACAAGATGACACTATGCTCCCTTTGGATCTGATATAAATGACTATGGCAGATAATGTCTAGTTAATATCATCATCTAGAGGTTGCCAAAATAAGTGATTCTTCATATGAGATTATGTGGCCCTGGTTCACTGCCATTACATATAAACCTTTTCTAACTTTTTTGGTGGGCTTTTAAATCCCACTCATTTATCTTGGTTGCTATGATCCTGATTGGAGGACCCCTGGGCCATGACAGAAGGGTTTGATAAGCCTCAGTTCCTGGTTACAGCTGTTAAAACTGCAGGGTAAATCCCAACAAGGCTCTGAGTTAGATAAGAAGGCATGTAACCCAACTTGATCCACCAAAGACCCAAGGTCAGAGAGGTTCAAGCTAAGCTTTTCAGCTGGTCATAATGTCTGAATTGTCTTGTATATGGGGTGAAGGTCATCTCCCAAGGTTATTAACCATTATAGCAATAGCAGTTATCTACCCCTGATGTTGAAGCAAGCATTTTATGTTCATTATTATTGAATAAAGATATTGTCTAACCTGATATTTCCCCCAGTTCTGTAACTCTACTAAATAAGCACAGTTAAAGCATAGCTCAAAGGTGCTGTTGTGCTTATGTTGAAATTCTAATAGTATTGGTATTCTTTGAGCCATATTTGTCCTGTATAAACTTGATCATCCTATCTGCACCACCAAGCATGCTGAGTCAGCCTAAGTTTTGCTGTGCTGCTGTTGCTGTTGCTGAAGATATACTTCTTTGGAGCTTAAATAAATATTTGGCTAGTATTGAGGAACAAGATTACCATGGCTCTTTAAATATCTGACAGCCATGCCAAGCACCCCAATTGACTGGATATATATGGGGCGCTTTGAAAAGCCCTGGAGGGGCGGTTTATCCCAATAGGGCTCTGATCTCTCTCTGAAATGAAGGTGTCCACCTCAAATCCAATATCTACCTTTTTAGGACCTCTATTTCTAAAAAAATTTCATTTAAACAGCTTAATGTATGGTTAACTGGATTAAATATAAGAATTAATGTTGTTTTTTATAAATGGTGCTATCATATTTGAGATGAGTACCAATATGAAGTGTTGCTCTGAGCAGACTGAGAACTGGCTTGTGGGGAAGTGTTCTATTGATAAGCTTCTGTAGAGTCTTTAGTGCCAGTAAAAAATACCCTGGCTAAGATAAAACTTGTACACTACTAGAGTCAGGGCCAATAAAATCTCAATCCCATATATGATCAAATCAAGCACCCAGTATATTACAAAGAGCTCATGTACTGGAATTCAGAGTGGTGCCTCATGCAACAGTAGATAGAAAAAACTTGAAAGCACCTCTTAAATACCTTTAATGAGATTAAATTTTACATTTTATACCTCAAACATATTTAAAGCAGATCTATAACCAGCTAAATTGGGATAGATATGAGCACAGAAACAGGGACCTTGGTTTTTAATTGGGAATAAATCTTAGCAGGGAAAATCTAGGTGGTACCCATCCTGGGAGGTTTAGGTAGGGGTAAAGTCTTAGGATCTGGGAATGGTAGGGGGTCTGGGTAGCTCATTGATGGTTGTGCGCAGAATTTCAAACTGGCTTCAAAAAAAGTGGGTTGGAATAGTACACTGGGCTGGGCTTTTTATAGGTGTCAATATAGCCAATGAAGTTAGAGCCCTGAGTAAGCTATTGGATTGGGTTTACCCTGAACCTATCCCTGCAGCTGTCTAGGAAGAAAGATATTATCAATAGGCAATCAGGAAGATGATATGGGTTGCCCTAGACCCAGAGCCAGGGTGGGTTTAAATTTTGGGGGCCTTTTTAACATTGCCTAGAGATGGTATAAGGAGGCAACAGTTCATAGATAAAGGTAGCTTTAAGAAGTTATTGCTTTCTCTGGCCGGCCATTGGGGATAGGCAGATGTTCTGTCAATTTTTGTTCTGTCAACCAATTTTCTGCCAAAATGACAGAAAATTGGTTGAAAAAGCTGAATTTAAAATAATCTTTATAGTTTATTTTTCTTTTGAGTAGCTCAGTTTTAATAATGCTTAACTTGAGCTAAAAACCATTTTCAAAAATTCCACAGGCCATTTTCTGTCAACTGGCTAAATTTTGATTTTTTTAATCTATTTTTTATATGGAAATTAATGGAGAGTCAAAAAACAAAATGGAATTCAATACCAATTAAAAACAATCAGATTTTCTGTCATCCTTAATAAATTCAAACTTCCCTCTAACCCACATTAATAAAATAATATAAATCCTTTATTATTTTTGATTTTTGATATTTAAAATTATTTAAAATTCAATACAATAAAAAGAAATATTTTTATATTAAAATAAAATAAAATAATAGTAATTTTATTTTATTATTCATACTATTATATTGATATTAGCAATGAATTTCATTGATTATAGCTTAAATTATAAGGTCCAAACACTATGCTTTTTGGTACCAGCTAAATGTTTTTGGCTTTTCCAGAGAAGTTTTTTCTTCAGATCATAGGGATTAACTGCTCTAAGCCTCAAAACCCTTAGCTGGCTAAGGGTTTCTAGACTAGTTAAATATAAGACCAATTTTTGTCAACAGCAAAATTTGATCCAAAATAAATATTAGCATTTTATTTCCAAAATCAATTATGCTTTAGAAAGCTTAATTAATTAAAACCCAAAACAACCCAATATCAAACACCCAGAATACTAATATAAAAGCCCACCTAAATGCCACTCTTGAATTTATCAAAATAATTTACAATACCAGTCTAAATTCATCAATCAAAATCAACTTCAAAACCTAACTTTTGAAGCTAACAAAGAACATTATAACTTTTACTAGTAAACCTGTAGCAACTAAAAACAAGACAAATAAAAACATAACAAAATAAACAAGGCAGCTGAAAACAAAACAATTAAAACAACACAAGTAAAAACAAAAAATAATAATTTAAAAAATCAAGTTTGTTAAAAAATCAAATATTTTAAAAATAGTTTTTATTAAGATATGCCACACAGAAAACAGTTCAAGTGTTGCAACCAAGTTTTCCTCCTTGCCTGCCAATGTATATTAAAATACACAGTGGGCACTCAATGAGTTGCCCCTTGATGTATCTAACAGCATGAACCAATCTGATGTCAATATCAAATTTTAGGCACTTTCTCCTAATTAGGAGTGCTATCAATTCAACCTGCTGATCCCTGCACAAGTTATTCCTTGGCTTTGAACCTTACATGGAACACGCCACTATGCCACCCCCTGTGGCATTGTGGCTTTCCCCATATAGTATATTAATCAATATTCTACAATAAATAATACCTTATTCTATTCATTCCTGTCTTTTCTATTGGGCTGCTGTCTTCCTCATTCAAATACTGAACTCTAATTGGTTCAGTTGCAACACAAGTCAGCCAGCAAGGCTTAAGAAGCTAGTGTTATGGTCAGATGACAAGCAGCGCTGTTCAAGGAGAGCTGGTGAGGGTACAGCAGACGTATCATCAGTTGCTTGAGAAGTATTAGGCCAAATTTAGAGGAACAGGGAGCATTTGAGATCCTTGGGAGGTGTAGCAAAACAGAGTTGTCAAAATAAAGGCCAATAAAATAATTCTAAGGGTAAAATCAGACTAAAGATTAGATGGAGAAGAAATATAAAGGGCAGGCCAAGGAACAGTCAAGGAGTCAGCAGCTAATTAGACTGCCACTGACACCCAGTTATCAAACACAGGAGCCAGAAGGCCCAAGTATTCAAGCATTTTTTTGAAACTTTCTTTATTATTCAATGTGAGTAAAGTATCTAGAAACAAGTTTCTAGTGGGGGATTTAGGGAAGTTTTAAGGGAATTTAAGCTGGAGAGGGTGGGGTCAATTGCAGCTTCTGATTGTTTGGCACAAATATTTTCAGCAGTTTGAGGACCAGCTGTCAAATTTGATTTGATGACGTCATAATTTAAAAAATTCTGGCAACCAACAGGTTGAGCGCCATACTCTTTCAGCAACAAATAATAGATGACTAATTTATTGTAGTTAATTGGCAAGAGCAGGGGCAGATCCAGAATTTGAAGAGATATCTGGGTAACTCCAGCTTTAACCCATTTTTGTCTATGATGGCTTTTAAATTGTCTAAGGTTTCCAAGGGTTTAGCAGCTTTCTGGCAACGGTTACAAGTGCGGCAAGGGCATGTAGTTTCTTCTCATTTGTCTTTCTATTGTAACATCTAGTGCCTAAAAAAAGAATTCACCTTCTCTTCTGAAGGAGGGCAATCAAATAAAACCACTAGAAGCTCCTCATATATGTCCTTCTATAATAGTGCAGGGGATGATACTCTCATAAAAAGCCATATGTCAAAGGAAGATAAGAATAATAAGGAATCTGTTGCAAAGAAGACCAACCAAGATGCCCAAGATGAAACACAAAAAGATGATGAAAAATAAGTTTTAAATGAAGGGGATACTCAGAATAAGGAAAAGAGTCCCTCAAGACCACTCAAAGCCCCATGCCAACTTCAACTCTGATAAAGAAAGAATCAATCAAAAGGCAGACTAAGAAGGATGTTCCTGGCTTTGAGCCAGAAAGAATCAAGAACCTCTGTGACAAGGATGGAAATTTCACCATCCCTGATGAGCTTCCCACATTCTTCTTCATGCTGACTGCCCAGGAGAGGCCAGCTGTTGTATATGAGATCTATTACTTCTATAGCAAAAACATATTCAGATCAGGTGCCCTAAAGCAGTTCAAGTGTGAGCATAACAGATGCCCCTCAGTGGTTGTTACCAACAGGGTTAGATCCCTGAAAGCTCCACCTAAAGACCATTAGAATCCTTCTCCAAAAGATTTGTTCAAGCCCCTAATGGAGTGGTACCTGGTCACCAACCTCCCCCTGAAGTCAAACCTTTCCTGCTCAGATATAGCCACACATGCCCTATCAAATCTAAATGATCCTCAGCAATCCATGGTCTATACCTACCATCAACTCATCAGGTTCATAACTAACAAAAGAAGAGTTGATTAAATCCCAGTCAATAATCCAGAAACAGCAAAAGACTTAGTCATTGATGATCAAGTCAAGTATGCCAATGATAATTCCCTATTACTGCTGCATGAAGATCCTAACAATATTGAGGAGAGGATGATCATATACACATCCAAGAGTCATCATAAAGCGCTTAAGGATCAGGAGGTTTGGCCATCTGATGCCACCTTTGCCAGCTTCCCCAAGATCTTTGACCAGCTATGGGCCCTACATGCCAAAGTAGAGGAGAGAGTGGTGCCTCTCATCTACTTCCTGGTGATTGAAACCAAGCAGGAGAACTATTTGGACGCTCTGAAGATCATCACAAAGGAAATACAGAAGATGGTACTTGAGGAGCAAGAAACAAGGCCCACACCAGCAGGAAGGCCACCCAAGGATCCTGCTGCCTCAATAAGGCTCAAGAACCCAGATCTGGTCCCTCTTGACTTTGAGGCTGTCCAATCTATAGAGTTCAGGGAGGTCTTTGGCAGTGTAACCCAAGGATGCTACTTCTATTCTTGCCAAGCCTGCCTTGGGAAGATGAAGACCTTCAAAGATCTTTATAAGAAGTATACCTCAGATACATAATGGATCACCAAGAAGATGGTTGGAAGGTATCCTGCTCTGATCTTTCTGAAGAAATAAGATATCTTAGGAGCAGTTAAGCTATTGGGTGTGAATGAATGAAATGTGGCTAACAAGGATCTGATGACAGGATTCAATGATTACTTCACGGATTGATGAGCTGGGAAGTTCATTAGGAAGAGATATGGGCCAGGGAAAACCAAGCTCATCTGGAACTATATGTGTGTCCTGACTGAGGGTACCAATATCACCTTTTCACTAGAAAGAATATCACAGTCACTCTGTCAAGTCACTGGTAGTTAGCAAACCATCCTTTGGCGAGCTGTATGTGGGCCTGAAGAAGCCAAAAGGCAGGACTGACAAGATTCTTAGAGCCATTGAAAATGAAGTCTCTCCAAGAAAAAGAGGCATGGGCTTAAGAAGGACACAATGTACAATTGGGTACATAGGGGCTACAAGAGGGATGGAATGCTGAAAAACCTGAAGAGGGTCTCAAATGCCATGAATGTTAGATTTGAATAATTGCTAATATTTCATACAATAAAGTATTTGCCTGCTTCCTTATAATTTTAAAAAAATAGTTGGTTATCCTTTAATGATTTAATTATAAATTTTTATAGCTTAGGATTTTAAATTAATCTTTATTAAAAATTAAGAGCTTTGGCTATTTTTTATTTGATATCTAAATCTGAGCTTATCTTAAAATGCAGTTGGTATTTCTATGGACTTTCAAAGTTAGCAATTGATTGGATTTGTTTTTTTGACACAAAATTGACATGTTTTTGCTTGTACTTAACTAGAGTGACGGAAAACATGTGTGTTTTTTGTTAATTGACAGAAAATTGGTTGACAGAACAAAAATTGACGGAACATCTGCCTGTGCTGGCCATTGTAGGTATTTGGTATCCTCTATTTCAACCCCCAATACCACAAATTTAAGCATAACCAGGCTTGGCTTGAGATTGACAACAGCGTGCTGACCCAGCTCTAAAGATTAATTCCTGGAGTTACATTGATGTATTTTTGGGTAGTAATAGAAACTGATCAGACATACCCAAAGAGGGTGACCAAAATTAACTAACAAGGCATATGAGAACTTATGTTAGAAAATTTCAAGTGAGAAAGGAACTTGCCCTGGGAACTGCATTTTTTGGTTCTAAAGGACTTCCACTGCCATGGATGAGACCATCTGGCTCTGGGGAGCCAAACCTTGGCAAGGGATTGGACAGATTTGGCTCTGTGGGGAAACCCTGTTTGATTTCTGGCCAGGTGGCAGGGTGCCAATAAATAATTAGCTTGGGCCAGCAAATCCCTAGATGCATGTGGTCAAGTTGGGGTCCTGGCTTGGTAGAGCCCAAATCAAGGTTCTGGAACCAGAAGGGGTTCTACTGGGGAATGGGTGAACATGAAACCTTCAAAGTTTCCCAGCTGTGCCACCCTAAGTCCCCAGCCCAGCTAAACAAGCACATAGTCTGGTATCCTATTGGCCAGCTTCTAACCACTCCTGAACAGCTCTTCTTAGCAAAGTGCCTATGAAAGGGTCAGAGGTTACAAGCCCCATGCTGATACCGGCAAAGCTTATATGGATGTCTCTATGGATAGTGATGGGTACAACTGCTGCCTAAACTTTGAGATAAGCTTAGGGTTGGCCATTGAAATTGGACTTCTCTGTCTGGTGCTAGGTACCATTAGTGGAAGAGCCCTTGACACCTGCATAAAAGCTGGTGCTATAAACAGATTACTTGGGGAAATTTCGATGCTGGTCTTGGTGGTTGATTCAAGTTGCATGCTGGCTCTTTTCTGGATCTGTGGGGTGTCTGCCACTGGGTACAAGCTCAGGAAATTTAGATCTGAGGGAGTTGCTGGATGGGGTACAGGTTCACCCAGGAGATAGGGCAAATCTTAAACCCCTCTGGAAAGGGGTTGAGGAGCTTTACTATGGTTGCTACTAAGTTTGGTGGTGTGCAGTGGTAAAAGACAGCTATGTTACACCGCATAAGGTTGTTTGTTTTGAAGAACCATGGTGGCTGTAGTATTAAGAGGACCAAGAATTCTAAAGCCAGATTGGATGTTATTCAATACAACGAGAGGTCCAAAAGAAGGCTTGTAGTAGATGAGGCTGAGATCGGTGTTTAAAGCTGTTGGGACAAAGGTAGATTCCCTGATGGCAATGCTATGGGTGGAGATATAAACTAAGAGAGTTTCAATGTGATAGAGTAAAGCAATCTGGGTATAAATAAAGGTCCTTCTTAAAATGGAGAGGGCTTTAAGTTGCAACAGTCAGAATTCAAACATCAGAATGCAACTTCCTGCATGTCAATAATTCTCGAACCTTGTTTATGTATCTTTATCATTCGAGGAATGTTTTTTGGATTACATGGTTGGTTTTTGGTGATAAACGCTAAAATAAATTTACATTTCAAACTTAAATTGAAAAGATAAAGCCAAGATACCTTTTGGGAATGTTGACATAACGATGGTACATTTTGACTGTTTGAATTTTGACAGCTGCCCTTTAAAAATATTGTAATCCCACTGGTCAAATGGGGGAGGCAATCTCAGTTAGAGATGATAGAGGTATTCTGGACTAATTTGCTTAACACCTGGAGAAAAGGGAGGGTATGGACGTGATAGATAACAGACTGTTTGTTAGGTTGTGTAAATTCGATAGGCAACTTTTGAACTCAGGGGTAGTTCAGGGATGTGCTTCAGAAAGTTTGGTTTAATTTGAAGAATCCTTTCAACTAAAGTGTATCAGGAACAACTCAAGGGTTGTCGCTAAGCAAAACTGCCACAACATGGCTGACTTGGAAGCAGCTGCATAAATCTGGGTAGGGGATCAGGCTAAATCAATCATGCTTTGCCATGGGTTGATGTTTGGAATCCTAGGGGTGATTAAGCTTTTTCCAACCTTACAAGGTGTATTTGCAAAGACTAAGGTGAATCCATCGTTTGTTTATCTTTGCCATGTCTAGTTGCAATCAAGGGTGTACTGATGTTTTAAAATGCAAGTTTTGATACTCAAATTCTAATCTCATGCGTTTGAATCAATCAATTTAAACAAGCTTGCCATGAAGTTGCAGCTGAGGTGGTAAAAACTCTTCTGATGGTGCTAAATTGTGTCTGTCTCGTGTATTTGAAATATTAGGCTTAGTAACACCATTTAAGGTGACACACATGATGACTTATTATTAGACTTTTGTGATTGAACCTGGATTCAAAGAACTGCTTTGGGAACAAGTTTGAATTGACGGACCAGACTGTTCACCAAAGAGCCAAAGTACAACGCAAAAACAGTTGAAGAAAAGGTTGCGACATTGTAAGGCATACTGAAATCAGGAGTAGGTAAAAACACCAGCAAGTTGGAAGTTGAGTATCGCCTGTGAGTACTTGTATATCCCGGTACTTCCAAAACAGTAGCGACAACGGGGCTATGGGGTTAAAAGAAGCCTTGCATTGATTAATGCTTACCCTATGCTGAAGCCTCTGTTGGCGTCAGGGGGGTATTGGTCAAGCGTTAGGAATTTGGCGTCAAATTCAATGTGAAGAGATAGAGTAGCGCGAGGATGAATGCTGAACTTGAATTCAAGGGCTGACGCCTGCTGCAAATCCAATGCAGGCTGGAAGAAAAAGTCATTGAATTGACCATTGAATAGGATTGTATGCAGATAAGGTTGAATAAACCATGGCAAGACCTGGAGAAGAGCGACATCCAATTTTCTATCAATCAGATTGGTAATGGTGATGTTGAATGCCCCTTGAAGTCCAACTCGGTCAACCATGTGCCGCTCAATTTTGATGAGTTCTTCTGGGAAAAGAGCCTGTGGAGACAAGGGAGAAGAATCCACTTTCAATTCAAATTCCGAATCAGGGCTGACGTGATATATGGATGGCCCATTACAACCTCCAACAGGCATAGGGTCAAGTATGGCAGATGGAACTGTGCAAGCTGCGGATATCGGGCTCTTAACCGAGACAGTGCTCTTAGACGCCAAGGGACAGGCATGGTTTAGCTTGCTTTTGAAAAGCTTGCTCAGTTCCCACTGAGCTGCAAGGCGATGCGGCTTCACCACTGTGAGCCTTTGCTTTGTTTTAATAAGGCAATCCTTGCCGTTCTAAAATTAGATGTTATTCTCAATCTCTTACCTCACAAGAAGGCACAACCGTCAAGGACATTGAAGAGTAATGGGAATCAAACACCCCGTGGGGTTTCAACAATGCCGAGACACCCGCATAATGCCTGCAGGGCAGAAGCTTGAGCCAGGGGGTGAGATTTTCGGTGCACGCGCTTTCCAAGGCCAAGTGAGCATAGAAGGGTTCTATAAATTAGGTTGGGAAGCTGAAGTTGCTTACTGATGGGTGATTTTGCAGTATCGGGGGTTGGGATAAATGTCAGTTTGGGTGAAACATAAACCTTGGGCTGGGATGCTGTGGCAAGTGTTGCGCAGAACATTCCTGAAAGCTTTTGAGTTAAGCTCTGCCATTGCTGGGTCGCATCCTGCGTTCCGTTTGAATAGATCCACGCCATCAGCTCCACTCCAGGCGCAGGCGCTTGATGGGAAGGCTCACCAAAGCGTGAATAGTCCCATTGCCCCCTGGTAAAACTAAGGTGCATCTCAGCAACATCAAAGTTCTTTATTATCTGCGCCATGGACCTCCGAAGCAGGCCGTGATGAGGAATTTCTCCATCTGAAGCATTGTTAATTGGATTTCCGTTCTATAGTCCAGCACAAATATCTCAATGCATCGTTTAAAAGAAAGGGCCAAATGCTTATATTCATAACATTTAGAGCGCGCTTAAAAATACATTCAAAATAATAAAAGATTGCTTGGCATTATTTTTTGTCAGCTGATTGCACTTGTATTTAAGTTTTCATCAAAAACTAAAACTTGAGGCTGTATTTTTAAGCGGTTGAATCAAAACGTAGCCTAGTATAAATTTTTGGATTGAAAATAAAAACAATACCGAGATCTGGTTTGGGATTTAAACAAGTTGAAACCGAAAAGTTTTTGGTACAGTTTGAACTTTGCAACATATTTGGTTCTCACAAAAATTACAGGAGCACTTAAAATATGACGAAGCGAATTCGCCAGTCAAAACCAGAAGATACAACACGCTTTGATTTGGAACTGGACTGGTTTGCTTACAAAAATAGAAGAAAGGTTTCAAGGTGACCAACTTTCTACCTTTTGGTAGGTCAGATAGCCAGCGCAACAAAATAGATTTTCAACTTGTTGAAATATTAAAGTAGTGGAAATCGAGAGAAACTTTAAACTTTCTTACCCTGCAGATCTTTTGGGTGGGGTGAAGTGATATTGAATTCAAAGTTGAAAGCAGTATGATATTTTGAGAGTGGTTGGATGACTAGGTGCTCAGTAAAAGACTCGTTACTCAAGGAGGCGCTGAGGGTGGGGGAGTCTGCTTCAGTATTGGCAGCAGCAATAGGGATAAGAATGCCAAATTTTAAAAAGGAACCAACATCCTCACTATCAATAAGGATTGATCGCTGCTACGAATAAAGATATGGATCTGTTATATTGAAGACTTGATCTTGTAAATAAGATTAAAATTTAAAAGATTATCCTGTACAAGAAATTTGAAAGGATTGAATTTAATCCGAAAATAATATTTCAAATCTATGAAAACTTTGGTATGCAAGGGTTGTCGCTTACCTTCTACAAACTTACTATGACGCTTTGAAAAATCGATCTGGCTTATTCAAAACAAGTGACATGGCTTTAAGCTTCATCTTTGTGGCACTTCGTAATCGGAATTCCCTTCCTTCGATTCCAACCAAACCGAAGCCCATATCTCATCTTTAACCGCTCCTTTGATCCAACTTTTTAAAAACAAATCAACATTTTCTTCACCCGTTTTAAAGATTTTAAATCCAATAGATATGAACTTGCGATCTAACAATACCACTCTTTTTAAAAAGCACAATAACTTCTTGTTTTTTTTTCCAAAGCCATATATCGCAAAAACATTGGCCAATAAAAACGGCTCAGCTGCTATACTTCAATCCTGCATCCCCCAATAAGTTAACATTGCAGGTGGGATACGCTATCTAGAAAATGTGTCCTAAAACGCCATCTAGAAAGATGCCATCTAGAAACCGTATCTGGAATTTCTGGCTAAACCGGGCCGGATAACTTGACATATCAATAATAGCCCAAAAACATTTCAAAAACAATAAAAATATATGGCAAGACTCAAAATCATCCAAGAATTCTAAATCTGAAATAAAAAATATGGGATCAGCTAGTACCAACTATAGTGTACAAAGCTCCAAAGCCAACATACCTCAAAACTGTGATATTTCCATATTAAATTTTGACCCCATATTAAACATGTATATATACATATTAAAATAACAAAAAATATGACTAAACTCAAAATCATTGTTGAAACAGCAGGCTTGACCCGCCAGCAAGGTTCCGAGTAAGCGGGTTTGTGACCCGTGATCTGATTATCCAGCCACTCAAAGCCAAGTTAGGAAGTCAACTCAAATTTCCAAATACAACAACATGAACTAAGCTGATCCCCTATGGTGGATATCTTGTTTGGGCGCTTGACTCATTATAAGGATCAAGCCACCCCCTTCACCATCCCACCGTGTGATCAACACTACCATGTTCCTACTATCTACAATTCACAGCAACTATATAATC
>QTSX02005254.1:0-88106 GCA_014839935.2 Entomophthora muscae | reverse complement strand
AAGTGACTGGGTAATTGGGTTACAGGTCACAAACCTGCTTACTCAAAACTTTGTTGTCAGGTCAAGCTTGCTGTTTCAACAGTTGCAACCCTTGGTTGGTCTTGGGATAAACTAGTGTATACTATTTTTTGGTTCACTTTACTCCCTTCTTAGGAAGATTTTGATTGTTAGGCCATTTACCCCATATCTTAATGATAGGAATTCCAGTAGGGTCTACTCCAGTTAAGTTTAACTTGGGAGCTCTTCTTCACTCAATTGGAGAGAAGATACCTAATAAGTGAATCCCTGAAAAACAACCAATTTTAACAATGGAGGATTGCTTTAAAAACTCTACTTCAAGGTCAGTAAATCAATCTGCATTTACAAGTGAATTAAAACTATTAACAATCAAGGGTTGAGTATCATTATATAGACTACCTAAATGATGAAAAAGATAATCAAAAAAGATTATGAATCTAATAACAAGAAAATTTAAAAGTATGTAAATAACAGAATTAAAATTAAGAAAAACAAGCCACAAAACCTAACAGGTACCTTTTGAAGGTGAAAGTCAAATAATCTCAACTTGGAGTTGAGAGAAAAAACTTAAGCTATTTATTCTGCTTAAATTATGAGGTGCATTTGGAGAAAAAAACAGATTAACCAAATGATTACTAATAATCCTGGTATTTGAATGAAGATAGGTGTGGAAAATCAGAGTTTTTAACTTAAAAAAGTTAAACTACAGCATCAGGAGAGAAGAAGAAGCAAGAACAGGTGGTGATATAGTCTTGAATTGAGAAAAAAGGCTTGAAAAAGCAGTAAAGTCTAGTCCAAAACCTAGATTTGAATTGCTTGAATAAAGCAAATAGTAAGTGATCCAAAGAAGTGAAATTAATTATTAGCATAGAGGTTTTCAAGAATTTGGAATAATATGATAGACTTGACCATCATTTTTCTGAATCATTGGCTGCCAACAACTGGGTGCCACTCTGCTATCAAGCTTAATAAAGTATTGATGGGATCTTACTTATAGCCTCATATAATCCAGAATACTGCAAATTACTCCAAAGTCTGATTCTTATATAAGCATGAGACCATTGATTGGTTGATAAAAGAGCTAATTGGATTGAAGGATTGGGAATATGACAGAATATTCCCATGAGACGTGCCTCCACCAAACCCTCAAGCATCTGGATTCAACCCCAAGAATGAACTAATTATGGAAGGTTGATTAACCACCAATGTAAGATTTGAAGTACCCATTCAACAGGTAACCAATACTTGAAGTCACATAGATAAGTAGACAAGATACCGCCAGGACCCTGTTGCACATACATGAGGTCTGGCAATTAATTGTAATCCCATGCCGCACAGCATGGATGCCTAGCTCTGGGGGCTGAAATTGGCAGTCTGGGAAACAGTGGACTGTCCAATAAGAGTTAGAATTGCTAGAAGATAATCCTTACAAGAGGGCTAGATGTGTGACAGAAATCACAGGATAATAAGAAGCTGTCTTCATGTGGTGGGGAATCACCCATCAAATCCACATAGAGTTAATGATTAACCACCAATGCAGCTTCAGATACTGTTTTATGAAATTTCCAAATGAGATACTAGGGTTAAGTAAAATAATTAACCCCAACCAGAAAAGCCCTAGATAAATGGCCTGCAAGAGAATCAGAGTGTTTTCAGCATAAAACTCAGGACATTGAGATGCAACAAAATTTCCATTTCTAGAGACAGGGGGAACCACTCCAAGATTGGCAGGCATTGAATTAACATGTGGCGGCAACAACAACAAAGTACTGACAGCAGGCCCCCATCTTCCCGTAATAATCTGGCTAAGGATTAAATTGTAGGGGATGTAGCGTAACAATCCAGCTACAGGATGCATCTTCAAAAGTAAAGTTAGACCAGGGAATATATTATTTTTATTGAGTAAATTTTGGGGGGACTCAACTCTTAATAGTTGAAACAGTGAAAATTATTCAATATATATCAAAAATTGACTAAGCAATACTGCCTGGATCCTGAGCTCCTATTCCTTCCACATTGTCAAGTGAGTATCTAGTCCAGGTTACAAAGAACCCTTTAGTGAACAACTTCTGATGACCATGCTGATTAACAAGTTCATATCTGGTGACCCTTAAATTATGTCAATTTATCAGCGTCAACTTACATGGGGGAATTGGATTTGACTGGCAAACTGGAGAAGCTGCAACCCATTTTCAATCAACTGTTTGATTTAAGTCCGTTAAATTAGTCAATTTTGTTAAAGGGTTTCTGGTTTTCTGAGCTTTTCTACTCTTCCTGATAATCCCTGGCATTATGGAACTTACCGTGACTAGATGCCCTATAAAAGGAGTTCTCTTAATAATGAGATGAACAGATCATTCACCCTTAGTAGATATAGAATTAAAATCTCTATCTTAGTGTATCACTACTAGCCGCCTAGTAGTCAGAAGTATCCAAGTGAGAGTGTGCTGCTGTCCACTCACAGTATAGTGAAATTCTCCTACAAGCTAAAAAGTAACCACCAGCCTGCAGAACCCCAAGACCCAACTGGTAGCTACAGATCATCACCATACAATCTCCTATCAACATCCCCATAAACAATAAACAATAAAGTGAAATACATTCAAGACCAGAAATCTTGACAGAGGTTCTAGTTTCAAACCCCATTGGAGCTAAAGGTAAGCTTTGAAAAGATGATAATGACTTAATATTTCAATTTAGAAGTCCCAAACTGGGGAAAGAAGGTAAAAAATATAGGGAGTATGAAAATGTTGTTTCTGTCTTCATAATAGCAAGATGGTAAAGAAGGTGAGTCCTGACACATTTATATCATGAAAGTAGAATATGGGCCATCTCAATCCAGAGTATGAATGGAAGCAATTATACAAAATATATTTTCTTAATATGGCATATATATTTTACCAATAAACCCTTAATACAAGTACTGTGATAAGATATAAAGTGATGGTTGGGTGCTGCTAAGTTGTGATTTCTAATTCCATGAGAGATGAATGGGTCTTTTTTTATCTTTTTGAATAAAAAATAGCTATCAAATTCTAAACATAAGAATGTAATCAAATCATACACTGACAGACAATCAAACACTTATATTGTAATAAAAAATCAGCTTTGCTCTATGATTCAAGCTAGATGTCTGGGAGACAAATAAGCTGGCCTAGCAAAGTTAGAAGCAGCAAAAATAAGTCACTGGACAGGAGGGCTTGTGCTAGTAAAATATAAGGCCTTCAAGATGACAATGTGAAGTCAGCAGATTTACAATGAAAGTAGATATAAGGTAGAAATTTTACAGCAGAGATAAAGTTAGAGGGAGGTGCAAGGATTTTCTTTTCAGTACTCTTGGTTTACTCTTTTATATTGGAACTATTACATACTAGACTCCCTCTAGACAAGATTAAACAGTTGTGTGCCCCTTTACCTTCCTTTCTTAAATCTCACTTGGATCTGATAGTTAGCACTCTGCCTGATCAAGGTGATTTTCTTACATCATTTAGGGAACAATTTATTATCTTCTTACAGCAGAGAAATATCAATAGCTTGACATTCTAAATAAACAATAAATATAGTTCTATAAAATCTAAAAACCTTGACAGTCTTAATAGTACAAAAGAAACCTAAAAGATTATGTTTTAGCTGGAACAATAAGAAAATACTGTACATTTTAACTTGTTTATTGAGGCAAAGCAGTTAAGGAGACATGGGAATACACAGTTGGGCATTTAAAGTTATTTTGTAGTTTTGGTGGTATTTTTGCGGGAGTCTTGATCGCGTAAAGCTCTCTTGAGGAAAAAGGTGGGGCGTTTGGGGAGCAATTTTTGTTGGATTAAGCGATAGTTTTTGCCATATTTCTTGATACCCTAGTCAAGTAAGATGATGTAAATGCAGTTAGTACCTCGCGAAGAATGCATGCTTCATCGGCAGTGAGTGGCCGGGTAGCTTCAGCATAGTAAAGCTTCAAATGTCAGCTAGAATATTAGGCTTGTTACCTGAATGGGGTGGAAGTTGACCTTGCGTGACTTTGTGTTGTTGAAGCGATTTGCCAGCTGGTGGTCAAGACGGACCGGAAGAATGTGTGATCGAATACTGGCCCAGTCATCAGAAAAGATATGTAATCCAAGGGTTAAGAGACTAAAGGGTTAGATTTGAAATAAAGCAGGCTTACTTGTCTTCAGCGGTAACAAAGATGGAGCGTGTGCGCTTGTTAGAAAAGAAGAAATACGGCAGAAGAGATTCAACAAAGATAGGCTCTAGCACAGTTTTGCAGATTATGTAGATGATGCGGGCCTTCTCAACAAGCACTCTAGGGGAGCCACTAACGGCGAATTTATCATCTGGGAAGAAATAGGCAAGCCCGCGGCCTTTATCGATTGATAGGTTGAGCCCTTGGCTACGCGAACTAAGCACGTCGTTGGGCAGGCAAAGTATATTCTCAGGAGGGTTGGCTAGGATATCCAGGATTTCTTCAATATATTCTGCGCCAGCCACAGCCAAAAAGGAAAGAAACGGGTCTTGCGAAGAGTTGAAAGCATCGGAAGAGTAACGCATGCCGAATGCGTTGAGCTCCTTGATTTGAAGCTGCAAGATGAGAAGAATTTGGCAAATACTTACCGCTTGGCTTCTCCAATGCAAAGCCATTTTCGAGTTGGGACCGCGGAAAGAACACTCCATGGCATACGACTGCAAGACCAGTTGCAAGTTCTAAAGGTTAGGTGAGTCAAGAGCAGCAAATACTTGTTTCTGTTGAAGGCGGATCTGGCGCAGGATATTTTGAGTGAACAGGCCATCGTCACTAAAAGTTAGATATGTCATAAACCACCTTACTCTTTGTCAATCTCTGGCGAATTGAGAGTGTCAGCCATCAACTCATTCAATTCTCCCACTAGAAGCAGTCAGCTTTTAATCTTGTAATGCTTACCTGAAACAGTAGATTTGAAGTTACCATCGGAATCATATTCCGAATCGCCTTCCTCAAAGTCACAATCGCCTTCAAGTTCCTCAGGGAAGTCTGAGTTGGCCAACTGGTAAAGAAGAAGACTTCCGTCACATCGATATGCTGGCTGATCGCCACGACTCCGCTTTGAAGGACGGCGGATGGGCTCAGGGGCCCTCCCGTTATTGATGCACATGTCACTTAATTTCAAAAGCAATTCGATGAGAAGTGGGTTGTTATAGATCTTGGTTGCCAGACTCATCAGGGTTTCTTCACCAAGGTCATCATCTTGCTGAGATGAGTCCTCCGTCGCACTAGTACTTTCCTGTATAGTCGGCTGAAATTGAGCCTTGTCCATTATTCCTTGGTTGTTTGAATATAATTGGTTGGTACTACTAGGCATGAAGGCTGAATGGCTTACTAATTGGTTTTGTAAAAGCTGGTCAATTATTTTGGAGTACTCAGCATGCAGCGCTTGAGATTCTGCGCTGGTTTGAAAATTATTTTGAGCCAACGTTGAGTCATTTAAAAAGCCAAGTTGATTTGAAGCCAGCATAGCCGAGGAGTTTGAAATGTATGGGTGTTCTAACAGAAAAGTAGAGGGATTTTGGGCTGCGCTAAAACCCACGTTTGAAGGCAGCAATGACTCCGTATAGTGTGAATTATCAAACACATGTTCTGTCTTGGGCTTCTTAATCGTGATGCCTCTTTCTTGGGCAAGTGACTCCAGATACTCCCAGCGGCCTTTAATCTCGTTTTGAGTGCGATCCGTAAAACGGGTGACGATCTTTGCCCAGTTGTTTCCGTGCTTTCGGGTAGCTTGGAAAATTTTCTTGTCCTCTTCTTGAGTCCAACTTCGACTGTATGAAACAAGCTGAGGATTTGGAGGATAAATGAAATTAGTGCCTGGATATGGAGCCAAAGGCGACAGGAAGTAATTGTAGGCGTGATTCACTTGACTATTGCATGCAGGGAGCTCACCTCCCATGGAAAAGTTTTCTGACATCTCCGGGACTGAAAACAATGTGGTGAAAGCCTAAGATATTTTTAGTCCCGGTAATAAAAATAAGAAGGCTTTTACTAGTAAAAAAGATGAACATATAACCTTTAAAACTTTGGTAAGGCAGTATTGAACAGAAAGTCATGATTAAGAAGGGAATGAAAAATCCATTCACTAGCCTAAAAGAAAGAGACAATCCGAAAAATGATTGAAGGCTAGGTTAAGAGCCAAAGAAAAATAATCAAAGTAAGCTTACTAACTCTAGTCCAAATAACGTGCATATCCCTAACTCTTAAATCCATGAAAAATACAAAGAAAAGTTAAACATATATCTTTGCTATCGAGGAACGGTTTTTTACTTTTTGGCTTAAATTACACTTTCAAACTAAAAATTAAAGTTCTCCTAAAATAAAGGAGAATAAAGTAACTTTATTAGAAAAGCAGGAAGCCTTACTCAACAGCACAATATACAAGGTTCTACAGTGAATAACTTAATCAAATATCCTCAGGCACATCTAACTTTTTAAGAAAGTTGAGAATTTCCATGACACAAACACCAAACTTTAAAAAACATTTCTGTGAACACTACAAACTTCACTATTATACTATAAACTATAGTAGTAGTGGTGGCTTACCAGTAAAAAAACAACTATACCAGGCGCGTGGAGGTTAGGTTTTAACTATTAATTCCCCTTGAGCACTCGCGTCGCGTCAAAAGAAGTTCCAGGGTTCAAACACGCGTGAAAGGTTTTATGGTTGAACGCTATCCCTTCCTGCCCCAGTCAGATTCAATTCGCGTCAGGCCCAATAAAAGTTTCTTATGTGGTGAAGCTAGAATTTATTAGCTCTAATCTAGCCCACTTAAGAGTTAAAGGGGTTCATTACGTTGTCTTCATATCGCCAAACCTCGACTCAACTGGGATTCAAGGTTTGTTTGATCGAATTAATAATCGTGCTGTTATCCGGCACCGTCTGAAAACGCTAACCACATTGTAGGTAAAATTGGAGTTGTCAACCAATAACATCATCAAACCAAGCTTTTGATGTGGAGGACAACCAATAAGTTCACATTTCTCGAAACTACCAACCATTACATATTCTAGAAAAAGTTACTCAAGTTCCACAAGTATTTACCAATGGCTAAAGCTTTATATGCAATAAGCCAGTACTTAAATCAAAGTCTAATGTTTTTATTGGATGACTAAAGAAAATACTAAAAGCTTCAAGGCAAACAATATTTTTAACATGATATAAGGATAGGATAAATCAAGAGATAATATTAGCATAACTACAATATGATGCTTAAGTAATAGCAATATAAGACTGACCATGAGAAAACATATCAATGATAGTTTCAATACAAAAGTGCCAGGGCCCAGAATGCCCTAGATAATCAGCTAGCCTGCCTGGAGATAAAACAACCAACAGTGTGGAAAGCATTGCCAGCTGCCTTCCTGGAAGGAAAGCCCCTTTCTGACCGTGAATGTCAGGCACCCAACCACTTGGAAGTAATCTTCCAAGATGGTAAATTATTGCAGAGGGATTTAGACTAGTCCTAAGAGATCTCACAGGTAGAAACACCATTCCAAGGTGAAATAGCTCTCTGAGCAGGCGGTAACAACCCAAAAGTGGATTGAAGCAACCTAGGAAGAAGTACGCTCCTAAATAGCTGAGGAAGGCTGAAGCCAACGGACGGAAGACCTGGAGTTCAGTGAGCTTCTTGGCAGACTGATAGTTCTGAGGTTCTTCCTTTCAGGGAGGATTGTGGGACAAAGTGGTTGCAGTATACCAGACTCCTGGTATTACTCGATGTCAGGAGTTATCTAAGAAATGGGTTTTGGGGGAGGTACCAGAGTCAGCTCATGTACCCATCAAAATGCTGGCCTTGACAGCCTGCAACAAGATCATCCAGAAAAGCCTTTTATACACAAGGGACTCCAAAATGGAAGTCTTGGGTAATCTCATGGTTTGGATTAAAAGGTTTAAGTCAAACTAAAATAAACAGTAATTCAATTTAGGTTAATGAAGACTTTATTGATTAAGCAAATTCATAAAGCTAAATTACCAGCCCTATATAACATAGTACAAATAAAATATCACAGAGCAAGATATAAAGAGGTTAAGGAATTTGGGGATGATTCTGGAGAAATTGAGAAGTTAATAGCTTAAAACTGGAGAATTAAGTTACTCCCATCATAGTTATGTTCCTTAGATCAAAATAGTTAAAAAGTCATCCCATGATGGACATTACTGACAGGCAAGGCTTGGTATATCAATGGTTATCTCCACAAGGAATATAGAGGCCAGGACTATCCTCACCAGAAGAAACTAAACACAGAAGACCTGGAACCAAACCCAAAGAGTCAAAAATGTTGACAATATCACCAGGATTAAAGAAACATCCATCTGAATCTAAGATCTTTGTCTTTAATTGGCTGGAGTTGAGAGCAAAAGATAACAATTGGTTGATATCCAAATTTAAGCTAACTTCAACTAGGTCCAAAGCAACTGGGTCCAGGGAAGACCTGGGTTCAAATCCCGTTCTTGCATCACAAGAATAATTAAAACTATCCAGAACCTCAAAAATAGGTAATATTGAGCATTTACTACCTACTAATTCTTCATTTATAGGAGCTTCTAAAGGAGCAAAAATAGCCCCATCCTCTATACTTGGTGACACCAATTTTTTGTTGCCAGGAATATTCCCAAGAAGATTCCTGACAGTGAATGACCAGGGGTTTGCAAAGCCCATGTGCTGCAAAACCCTGGCATCAAAATTAAACACAAAATCAGGCCCATTTGCTATTGGGAAATAGTAAATTGGGAAATTGATCATTTGATTGGGCACTTGATTGCTTGCAGGTTCTTATAATAGCTGTGGCACCTTGGCATGCTGCATCCAAACCAATGTTTATGATATACCAGCCAATGTCTACCCATCCCCATACTCAAGTGTGCAAATTCCTGGCAAAATCACAAGTATTACTGAAATTTATGCCACCAGGGATCTGGTGGCACAAAAGGCTAACATTTACCAGTAAGTATAAGTAGTGAGGGGGAAAATTCCTCCTCACTGTTGAAATCATAAAATAAACAACTTTATGCCCAGGACCCATTATTTTCTTTCAGGAGTTATCTATTTTTGCACCAATACAATTATTCTGTTTGCATCTATTTATGAATCCACTACACAATATAACTGCACCTATCTGTCCCCTCCTGGTTCTGCTCCTTTCACCTTGGTTAAACCACCTTGTGCCCTTGACTTGGAGTTCTTCCATTCCCATCACCTGGATCTTCCTCCTGGTTGTGCTAGAAAGACCATTCCGTCTACCATGAAGGAGATTCCTATTACTCCCCCCTGCCCAATTTGCCTCCTACCCAGGACTTCATTAAGTTGGGGGTTGTTTATATCACAGTATTGGGGCTGGCCAATCAGGTTGTGCCCCATACTAGAAGTTGGCGTCCCCTAGCTACAGCAGTGAATTACCTAGTCAGAATAGCACTAATTGTGTATGTGGCCTTTCAGGCCCAGCCCACCTCCCCTGTGAGAGTCCAGCCAGACTCTGGTATGGGCCGTGGCACAAACTGACAGACGGTGAATGTTGCTACCCCATCCACAACAAGAAACTGTTGGCAATCTTACACTATCTTGTCAAGTGGCGCTGCTACCTGGAACGTCAAGAGGAGTTCACCTCCCTAACGGACCATAAGTCTCTCATATACTTTAAAACACAAGCCAATCTATCCAGGCGCCAGGAGCGCTGGATGGAGCTTCTCAAAAGGTTTAACATGATAATACAATACAAACCAGGACCCAAGCTTGCCATGACAGATGCACTCTCTTGCTTGTATCTTAGGGCCACAAGAGGAGAAAACAGCCTCAACCCAGACTGGCCCCTCCTGGCACTCCAAACTAAAGACAAAGGCTTTTTTACGGTAGTATAAGGGATTCCATCTCTCACACAAAAAAGAAACAAGACTTGAGGGCCTTAAGTACAATCCAAAAACCAGAAACTGCATTTTTGAATGCAAATTTAGAAATCAAGAACAGAAATAAAACAATTAACCCAATCAAGCCAAAAACACATTCTAAATTGATAAATGAATGTGTTTTATTCAATTTTGAATGCAAAACAAAAGCAAGCATAAAAACAAAGACCAACATATAAATTCTATTTCAAATTTGTTTTCTAAAGCTTCAAACAATGATAACAACAACAGGAACAAAAGTTCAGCATATAAAGTTGGCTCCAATCAATATACAACAGCCAATCAAATTAAAAGTAAATGCAGAAATCATCCAAAACAGATATTGAGGGACCCAAGAGACCAATCAAAGCCAGCAACCCAACCAAGCCAGAGAAGTACATCACATACAACCCCAGAAACCATCCACAATCATAGGGAAGTACAATACTACAATGCAATATTCCAACCTGCCTCTTCTTGCATTGCAGGCTGCAGCCTGCTGCAGTTCTGCAAGGCAATACTTCTCAAATCACTCTTGCAGGTCCACCTGGTAACCACAATGTTCCCTTCATCACTTGAGCTCAGTATTTAAACTGGCAAATTTTCCCCTTTCAAATTGCTCCAACAATTTTCTTATTCTTATCAACCAATAAATCTATATTTTCAGCTTCTAAAAAACTTAATTAGTAAATTCAAAGGTTCCCTCTTCAACAGCATGAAGTTCATCTTCCTTTTGTGGACCTTTTGTGTGTTAATCAGCTATGGGCAAGCCAATGTAAACTTTGAGACTCCCAAACCAACTCCCACTGATAAATCAGAAGACTACATTTGGTATTGTTTTGGACCACGCCTCTGCCATGCCCCATACATTGAAACTGCACAATTTCCTCCTATTATCCACCCCAAGGCCCCCTGGTTGGTTTTGGGGTACACCAGTATCTATTACCTTCTAAATCATTTTACTCCCTTCCTGGGGAGATTCCGCTTATTTGGTCACCTTCACATGTTAATGATAGGGATTCCAGTAGGGTCCACTCTAGTCAAATTCAACTTGGGTGCTCTCCTTCATTCTATTGGAGAGAGATTGCCCAATGAGTGGATCTCTGACAGGTAGAAAATCAGATGAAAGGGATAGTGCGCCCTCGCAAAACCAGAAATCAGCAAAGAACCACCGCCAAACCCTTGAGAGAAATAGATGACTTAAATGCTGTTATTGAAAAAAAATGGATCAAAGCTGGGGTTGCTCAAATAGCCCTGGAAAATCTGGACCTGACATATTTCTGCCCAAATAATTATGACAAGAAAATCACACATTATTCATTATTTGGGGATGGCAGTGCTCAACCCGCTGGATGCTGGAATTTTTTTGGAATATGACGTCATTGACTCAAACTCCAATGCAGGCCCTCCAACTGCTGAAAATCTTCTTGCCAACCAATCAGATGTCACAGAATCCCCTCCCAACCTGAACTCCCTTAAGAATTTCCACATTCCCCTCTAGAAACTTGTTTCTAGATAGCTTAACTACACTCAAATAAAGAGAAATTTTCCCAAAAAATGTGGGATCATTTGGGGCTGTTTGACCCTGTCTTCAAAAGATTAGCATTTATTGTCTTCAAGGTTATCATTACTTCCATGACCGCGCCCTGCTCTTTACATGTTGACGCCTTCTGATTCTTTCTCTAATTTACCCCTACAAATCATTTGCATCCTGAAAATTTTGACCTCCATCTTCTGCTACACTGCCACTGATGCCAAGATGATTAAACTGTCCTCCTAATTTGGTCTCCTGTTGCTCAAGCAACTCAAAATTTGTTTACTGTACCCTCATTGTTTGTCCTTGAATCATGCAGCTCACCATTTTGCTCTAACAGATTGGGTCTCTTTCATATACAGTTTCTGTACTTTTAAAGTGGATAACTTCATACCTGAAGGTGTTCCAATTGATTTTGCTAGGGTTAGTTTCCTCTTCTGTCTCCATAATCTTTACAAATACTTGGTCTTTCATGAGTGTATCAAGATGAGTTGGGTAGACATGGTGATGCACCTCACCTTGTTGTATGGTGAGGGTAGCACTATCCCAGTTGATATGGGGCTTGGTATTTCCCATCCAATCCAGGCCAAGTTTAACATCATACTTGAGGATTGGTATGATAGAGCTACTAAGGGTAGTCTGTATGTCCCCTATTTGGGCCCGTAAAGGTATTGTCTTTCTGGTGACTGATGTGCTCCTGTTATCTGCCATGATAACTTTCTTGACATTACTTTAAATTGTGGGTAGTTTCATGAGGTTGTCAAATCTTTTTTCAACAAGAGATTGATCAGCTCCAGTGTCAAATAGTGTAGTGCCCTGATATCTGCAAAAACAGAAAGGATAAGTGAAGAGTTTATTTCCAGTTTGGGCGGCAAACAGTAGAGGGCTGCTGGAGGGTACTTGGATCATTGTGATTGAATCCACGTCTTGGTCCCTGTATGATTCTTGTAAATTGGGAGAGGGCAGCTCGCCTAAGCACTCCCCTGAGCTTTTCCCTCCTTGTTGGTATCTTTGGTGCTTGCCTGGTTAGCTTACACAGTGTGATTCCCAGTTTGAGGATGGGTATTATTAGCTTGGTTGTTCTGAATGTCAATTCCAGGATCTTTCCTTGCTTTAGGACTCTCCTTTTGTTTGTTTGTCACATGTAGGTTGTCAGATTTTTGTGCAGCTTTTTTTCTCCAAGAATACATCTTGAAGGTTCTTACAGAAGCTTATGTCAAACTGACATCTAATGTGTGTGGGGAGGCTATTATAGAAGTCCAGTTGTGGTCTGGCTTTGTCAAAGTTAATGGTGTTGGGGGCTCAGTCATGTAGGTCTTTGTAAGCTGAAATGTACTCACCAGTTGTTCCTGTCATTTTGAAAGTTCTGAGTTCTGTCATGATCATCACATCAGAGTTCTTCATGGCAAACCTTTTGAGGAAGGCAGCTTTGAACATATCCCAGTCTTTGCTGTGATCAGGATGTTGATCAAACCATTTGCTTAAAAAGCGTGACGCAGCCCCAGTGATGTGAAGGGAAATCTCACTGGTCCAGAGTCTGTGGGGATAGCCCACTTTTTTAAGCTTGCTTTGGATCCAGAGTGTGGAGTTCTCTTGACATAGTCCTGCAAGCATCCCAATCCTTGCTGAGCGTAGATGTTGAAATACAATGTTGGGTATCTCAGTTTTCCGCAATGTTGGAGCTGGAGGCGGGTTCAGGAGTCCACAAGTGTTGGAGATTATACTGTTTGCTAGAGACAAGGATGTTGTTGAAGACAAAAAAACCCGCAGGGACGTCCTGTCCTTCTTTGTAGTCTCTCCAGCCTGGGGGAGTGCCATCTTCTGGATTCTTTTCCTGGGTGGAATTTTTCCTTTAAGTTGTGTAGGTGTGGATAACCTACCTGTGCTATCACTATTGTGTATATACTTCCAGAAAGTATAGTAAACAAGATAAAGGGGAAAATTAAAAAATAATGATACTTTATTGAATATTTATATAGGGTATTATATAGTATCATGGGAAGCCACATACTGTCCATGTATGTCATGGTACACATTGTGATGGAAATTGTGAGATAGTATGAAGCCATTCCTAAGTGATGGGGAATTACCACCCAAATTCACATAGAATTAATGATTAACCACCAACATGGCTTCAAATGTCTTTTTGTAAAATTTCCAATTGTAATACCAGGATTAAGCAGAACAATTAATCCTAACCAAAGTAGCCCAAGATAAATGGCCTGAGACAACATCAACAAATCTTCAGAGTAAAATTCTGGACATTGGGAGGCTACACAATTTTCAGTTTCAAGAATGGGGGAGGAGCTGCAAAATCAGCTGGCTCAAAATTAACATTGGGCAGCACCAACAACAAAGTTCCAACTACAGGACCCCATCTTCCAGAAATGATTCTGTTGAGAATCAGATTGTACAGAATATATTGTAACAACCCAACCACAGGATGCATTTTTTAAAAAGTAAATTAGAACTTGGGATAAATGGTTTTTATTGAGTAAAATTTTAGGAGGACTCAACTCTTAGAGTTGAAACAGTGAAAATTATTCAATATATATCAGAAAAATTGACTAAGCAATACCACCTGAGTCTTGACCTCCTATTCCTTCCACATTGTCAAGTAAGTATCTGGTCCAGGTTGCAAAGAGCCCTTGTATGACTAGTTTCTGAAAACCATACTTATTGACAATCTCATATTGGGTGACCCTCAAATTACACCAATTTATCAATGTCAATTTGAAAAGGGGAACCAGTTTCAGCTGACAGACTGGAGCAGCCATAACCCATTTTCAATTGACTGTTTGATTTAAATCCGTTAACTCAGTTAATTTTAATAAAGGTCTTCCAGCTTTTTCAGCCTTCTTGCTTGGTCAGATAATACCCGGCATGATGGAACCTACCGTGACATTACCCTCCGCTTTAGCCCTGGGCACAATACCACCATCCAGGAGATGGGATAAGGAGAAATTCTTATGGGCAGGTGGGAGTTTCATTGCAGCCAAGGTAAGTTTGGGATGACCAATAGCAGTGGGATTGCACTTGTAGAACTTGTGAATCAGATCTGGGGAATTGGAAAAATTGTAGTGGGGAACCCAGGAGTTTTCAGAATCAGGATAGCCCTTCCAAGACAACAAATATTCCAAGTGTTGTCAATTCTTGCGGGAAGCCAGAATACAATTTAACTCATACTCAGGTTCTCCCTCCACAAGAATGGGTTGGGAAGAAGGAGTCTATGTACCTTTAAAGGGAGTAAGAAGAGATTCATGAAAGGTGTGGAAAATCTTGAAAGTGGGAGGTAAATCCAGCCAATAAATGGAGGGGCCAATTTGATGTTCAACTTTGAAGGGGCCAACTTGTTTAGGCCCTAACTTATGACAGGGAACCTTCAGCTTCATATTGCAAGCATCAACAATGACTAGATCATCTGGCCTGTAAGTTGGACCTTCCTGGCGCTTGCAATTGGCATATTCCTTGTAAGTTGTCACGGCAGCAGCAAGAGTAACCTGGAGCTCCTGATGAACCTGTTTCAATGCAGCAGCCTGATCAGTTGCAGCTTCCACGTTGCTAACCAAACGAGGGCACATATTAGAAGAAGGGTTGTAACCCACATTGGCATAGAAGGGCAATACTTGAGTTGACATGTGAGGGACGTTATTATATGTGAACTCTGTCATAGGTAAATTATCACACCAGTCATCTTGTTGCGCATTAGTGTAGCAACGTAGGTAGACCTCTAAACTTTGGTTTACCCTCTCTGTTTGTTCATTGGATTGGGGGTGGAAAGCCGTGGAACAACACAATTTGATACCTAGAATCCCAGTGAAAGCTTCCCAGAACTAAGCAATGAATTGAGGCCCGTGGTCACTCACAATCTCCATTGGGATGCCATGTAGAGAAAAGATTCTATTCACAAACAACCTAGCCTTTTCCACCAAAGTAATTGTGGTTTAGCAAGGTACAAAGTGCTCCGTTTTTGTGAAGCAATCTACCACCACCATGATTGCATTTAATCCATTGGAATTGAGAAGTTCACCAATGAAATCCACCAACACAGACGTCCAGGGTCCTGCAGCAGGCTGCAGTGGAACCAATAAACATGTAGTCCTGTTCTGGCTTGCTTTAGATTGAACACATACCAGACAATTGCAAACAAAAGCTGCCACCTGCACTATCAAACCTTTCCAGGAAAACTGGCGGCAGATTAGTTCCACCGTTTTGCTTTTCCCTGGGTGGCTTACTGTTGGACAAGTGTGATGAGTCTCCATGATTTCATCCTGAATAGCTCCTTCTGGGACCCACAAGCAACCTTTATGATATAGGACAGGACCTATTTTATGATAACCCTGAGGCTGACCTACTGGGTTTGCACATGCTAGCTCCAATAGCCTATCATAACCTTTGGACAAAGGTTGCAGAAACTTAACTTTGGAATATAAGTCCAGGTCTGCAGCCTCAGTTAGGGACATGGTAGCCAGCATAGCAGGTGGAGACAATACAAAAGGCACCACAGCCTCATCTGGAATCATAGTATGTGTGTTGAACTCAGCATCCACACTAGCATCTGTGAGATGTGAAGGATTCCTGCTTAGTGCATTGGCCAAGTGATTGTCTGATTCCTTAATAAACTTGTAGCGGAACTTGTATCTCGTCAGGTCACCATGCCATCTGGATTGACAAACTGACAAAACCCTGGGTTGTTGATAATATAGAAGAGCTTTGTGGTCAGTTCTTACTACAAATAGATGACGTGCCAACATGAGATGGTGATGCCAATGCTTTAGCAATTCCACAACAGCCAACAATTCCTTGTTGTAAATCATGTAATTGCATTCACAAGCTTCCATCTTTTGGGAGAAATACACTACTGGTCTCTCAATCCCGTTGCCAGCAGTCTGCAACAACACCCAGCTACAGTGTATTTGGATGCATCTGTGGAAACCACAAAAGGAAGCTCAGGATCCACATGTCTCAACACAGGTGACAACAACAAAAGAGCCTTGACTGCCATGAACACATTTGCGCACTCAGGCGTCCAGACCAAAGTTGTCTTACCACTAGCCAAATATAATGGTGCGGCCACTTCAGACAGGTGTGGAGTGAACTTCTTCAAGAACGTGCAAGTACCAAAGAAACTACGGAGTTGGGATACTGTCACAGGCGTAGCATACTCTCAAACCGCAGCTTCCTTGTCAGGGGCAATGGTGTGGCCATCCTCAAAGATAATATTACCCAGAAAGGTAACCTTACGTTTGAAGAATTCACATTTGCTTCTTTTAATGATCAAGTTGGCCTGGAGGATGCACTCTACCACTGCTGACAGATGGGCTTTATGCAACTCCTCATCCAGAGAGAATACCAAGATATCATCCATATACGCAATGGCACATACACCCAGGAGATCCCCCAAGACAGAATCAATTAGTCACTGAAAACAAGCTGGAGCATTCTTAAATCCAAAAGGCATTACCTGGAACTGAAAGATACCCTTCTTGGTTCTGAATGCTGTCAACCATTCCATTCCTTCTGCAATCCTGATTTGATTGAAAGCATTCAACAGATCAAGTTTTGAAGATACCTTTACCTTCTCAACACACCTAGAGATCTGTGCTTTGAGAGGTAAAGGATAGGGATCAGGGATTTTGATGTTATTTAAGTTCCCATAGTCAACACAAGGATGAAGAGACCCATCAGCCTTTTGAACAAACAACAACAGAGAGAAAATTGACAAAGCTTTTTTAAATATATAGCCCTTTGCCAACATGTCACAAGTCCATTCCTCCAAACATGTGTCTTACTTCAAAGTTAAAGGGTAAATAGGAGACACAATTCAAATCAGGTTGACAGTAACTTTAAAGTCAAAGTCAAAATGAGTGTGCTTGGGAAAGACCTCACCTCTGGTAGCGTCAAACGCCGCAGACCAGGGTTGTAAACATGCGGGTAAATCTGAACTTGTGGGGACAGAGACAGGAACCAATTGAATAGTCTGAGAGGATTTCTCCATTTTGGACATACCTAACAGCTGAATACAAATAGATATACCCAAAGAGTGTTCCACCTGTAATGCATTTTCTTTCAGTAAGGTGGATACATTATGATCTCTCAGCCAACCCATACCCAAAATCATAGGATAAATCAGGGAGGAGCAAACAGAGAACCTTGTGATAAAAGACTGACCCAAAACCAAAAAGGTTACTGGCTTCTTCAGCTAGAAAGAGGGAAACGTCTGACAGTTCCCACCCCTAACAAGCATTCCCGGGTGGTACTTGAGTTGTAGCAAGTTGTCAGTCTCTACACTCATAAAGTTTTTGGAAGCACCTGTATCCAACAAAATGGCTGGCTGATAGATAGTGTGACCGTTATCAATGCTACCATAAAACAAGAAGTAACCAGAAGTAGATTTATTGGCAGCAAAGGTGGCTATCTTGGCAGGGTCTTGTTTTTTATTGGCGGTACAGACGGCAGCTAAGGAGGCAGGATGCTCCTGGAAGTAACGCTCAATCATCTCTTGGACAGCAGCTGGAAGAACGGGGTTATCACAATCAATGGGAACAAGGGGCACCTCTTTAGACGTAACCACGGAAGATTTGGCAGGTACAACGTGCTGAAGCATTGCCAAGGAGCTATCAGGACCGGACACAACTGGGGCCTCTTTTACATTGGTGGGTTTGTCCTCAATTACCAACACACCTTGCTTGGAAGTAGACAGATTTGAGACCAGAGAAAGAATTTGGCTTACCAGGGCCTCAGTTGTGGTTAACAGGGAATCACAAACCGCCAAATCCTGGGCAGTCTGTTCAACTGCTAACCACAACGCTGAGAGTTTATTCACCTCAGGAACATCAATTGTACAGCAGTAGGTAAGAAACTGAGGAAGGAATACTGAAAGCGGAGTTGTACCCTGATGGAAGGTGCACAGCTTACAATATACTTGGAGCTCCTCAATAAATACACAATTTTTTTAACAAATGGTATAGAGATGTGCTTTCAGTTAAAACACATGGATTGCGCTCCACTGCAGACAACAACCATTCACGAGCATCATCAGAAACCTTTGTCATCACATGGTAAACTTGGTATTTATGACTAAGGCTTGAACTGGAATAGAATGATAATGCTGACAAAACTTCACACAAAATCTCATCAGTGGGTGAAGCAGGAAAATAATCCAGACACCAAAATGACATGACATGATGGAAATAGGAAACAGAAGATCCAGTCTCAACAACTGCAACTGGATATGGAAACCACAAATTAAAGAAAAGCCCAAACTGAAAGCTCAGAAAGGAGCTGATAAAAATAAACATGGTAAACGCAGATATCTCAACAGAGCAGGAGAAAAGAAAAACAAATTCATGATAAACTGCTTCCAAAAACTCAGATGTAGAAGAGTTGAGTGATGTGACAGAAATTGCGGGATAGTATGAAGCTGTTTCTAAGTGATGGGGAATTACCACCCAAATTCACATAGAATTAATGATTAACCACCAACGTGGCTTCAAATGTCTTTTTGTAAAATTTCCAATTGTAATACCAGGATTAAGCAGAACAATTAATCCTAACCAAAGTAGCCCAAAATAAATGTCCTGAGACAACATCAACAAATCTTCAGAGTAAAATTCTGGACATTGGGAGTCTACACAATTTTCAGTTTCAAGAATGGGGGAGGAGCTGCAAAATCAGCTGGCTCAAAATTAACATTGGGCAGCACCAACGACAAAGTTCCAACTACAGGACCCCATCTTCCAGAAATGATTCTGTTGAGAATCAGATTGTACAGAATATATTGTAACAACCCAACCACAGGATGCATTTTTTAAAAAGTAAATTAGAACTTGGGATAAATAGTTTTTATTGAGTAAAATTTTAGAAGGACTCAACTCTTAGAGTTGAAACAGTGAAAATTATTCAATATATATCAGAAAAATTGACTAAGCAATACCACCTGAGTCTTGACCTCCTATTCCTTCCACATTGTCAAGTAAGTATCTGGTCCAGGTTACAAAGAACCCTTGTATGACTAGTTTCTGAAAACCATACTTATTGACAAGCTCATATTGGGTGACCCTCAAATTACGTCATTTTATCAATGTCAATTTGAAAAGGGGAACCGGTTTCAGCTGACAGACTGGAGCAGCCATAACCCATTTTCAATTGACTGTTTGATTTAAATCCGTTAACCCAGTTAATTTTGATAAAGGTTTTCCAGCTTTTCAAGCCTTCTTGCTTGGGCAGATAATACCCGACATGATGGAACCTACGTGACACACATGAGGCTTATCCAAGTAATTGTTCCTCTTAAGTCACAGGGCTTGTCCAAGTTGTGTTCTGCTTAGGGTTTGAAATGTTTGATCCATGTAATAGATGATCAAATGATAATAGTGCCACTGACTTAATGATCAGTTGGGGAATCATTTGGCAAGTCACTCAGGGAATTAATTCCCCAAAAGGGAGGAATCAAAGATGTTGTAACAAAATTGATTATTTAACATTAAACAATGTCAAATCCAAGCCTGGGGAGAAAAGCTCCATAGTTTCTGTCTTAGCCTCTTCCAGTGCCTGTTGTGGCCCCACCCCTGGCCCCATAGTTGTGGGGCCAGTGGGGATAATTCCAAAAGGTTGAACCAGCCTTGTGTGAGAGAGTGGGGCTAAACTAACTAATTTTGGCTCTCACCCGGGTGATACAAACCACCAGGATGCTGTCCAGTGAATCACTGGGACAGCCGCTCTAAGGAGGGACTTGAGGGAAGACACTGGGGACAGTTGAGGGAAGTAGGTGTTCAGTCCCATCAACACAAGGCTGGTGACCAACCAAGGAGCACAGGAGGGGGAAAGAGTTGGCACCCCAGGTTTAGCAGAGGGGCAGAATCAGCACTCTCCTGTAGAGGGGGAGGAGAGAAAGACAATTCATCCATACTGGAAGCAGGCAAAATGGAGTCTATGGAGTACAAATCTAAGTCATTGCAAGTTGGACTCTTGACTAGAGCCTCTCTGGAAGTGAGCAGATCACTAGGAAAGTACAAAAGGCTAGAGAGATCATTACTCACAAAACACGTTGAAGAGGAGAGGCAAGTTCACAAATTGGGGGAAGTAGACCAGAGGAGCAACAGGAAGGGAGCCAAGGAAAACACTGCAAATTTAAGGACTGGGAGGATCATAATGGGAATATCCAAGAAATTTGGGGTTTGATGGTGCAAATTTGGGACCTCAAGATAATAAAATAGTTGGGATTTAGGGTACCAATAGGCAGCCAGAGAAAATCTAAACTTGTGGACTTATGTGGAGCTTGGGAACAGTCTCAGGAGTCTTTTTATACAACCAAAGCAAAGACAAACTTAAAGTCAAGAAAAAACAAGAAAAACATAAAATAAAAGTAAGATTTATATATGAATTTAACTTGAATTTCAAAGATCAAATTATATTTTCAAAAGCAAGCATAAGTCAAGCAACAACTATACACTAACACTTCTTCTAGAGACTTTAGAAGAGCAGCTGGGTTTGAACTGAACCAAAGGAAGGTAATATTAAAGGAGAACAAGACTAACACTTTCTTAAAGCGTATAAGAAGCTCAAGGGAAGAGTTCCCAGCAGATCTTTAAAAGAAAGATATAAGCAACAAAGCTCCAATTTAATTGAATTAGAGAATCAACAAGCAGGGGACTAAAATTCCCCTTGTATTTTTTAAGGGATATGTTGCAGAGTGGTCAATCACATGACCACCTGACCAGAATATAATTGGTCAGAGGAGAAATTTTGCTGACCTAAGTCAGGGGAGCTGGAGGGTTTCATGCTAATTTCTGGGGTGTCATCTGATTAGCTAGAGTTAACTTTGGGCATTTGTGAATCATTTAACTTTATGGGTGTTGATGTGGGATCACCTTATTGGCTGCTTCTGATTGTTTTCAAACAAAGTTAATGCCAAGCTAATAAGTAATCTAAATTAAGCAGTGTTTCTTCCCTGGGGGAGCAACAAAGGCCAAATGATCCACAGAGTAGGCCAATACAAACTATTTGTCCACAATGTGTGTCAAATATCCCAAAGAGTTAAGCAGCCTGGCTGGGGTTTGGGACTTTTCTTGGTGCAGCAAGGAAAGATAGTGCAATCCAGAGCCAAAGGGGGCAGTGAATTTATACCTTGGGGATAGATCAGGGGTCACTATCAATTAACTCAAACATTTCATTTTGAGTAAAATCTGAATAACTGACTTTTCTTTCTTGGCAAAGCCATCACAAAGTCCCCAAACTTCCCCATCCCCCCCTTATTTCTCCAAACATCCAATTCCCCTCAGAGGCTATATAACCCTGAGATATCTATTCTTTATGGTTGTTCATTTAATAAAGACATTTCCTAAACCAACTTGATACACACTTGGTATTGCTTCTCTTTTCACTATAATAACCATGAGATTACTCAAGTCCTCCCAATGGGAGCCATTTGGGTATAAATGGTTGGTTTGGTTACTCCTAGTGCAGGCCTTTGCAGCCAGCATATTGCTAGGAACTAGAGTGGATTCTAGTTCCTCCACTCCCCCTCAGTATCTTGATAAGTCTTGGCACTGTGTGATACCAGGCGTCTGGTACACCGCCACCCCATTGTCCCCAGTTCCTCCTGTGATAGAGAAACAGTGTATGTTTATGGACAACCCCAAGGCTCTGACACCCACCTTGTTCCATCCCTTGGCTTTGGCCTTATTGCTCAGCTACCTGGGATCCTACTTTTCCTTGGTAGATTCAATCCCCTCTTGGGGAGATATTACTTACTTGGGAGATTTTCCACATGGGAATGGTCTCCATTCCCATTGACACGTTGTTACCAGTTTAAATCCCTCCACGGTCATACACCTTCTTGGTGGTATGTTTCCTAGTGGATGGATTCCTGACATATGTATACTTTTAAAAATAAAATATTACATTATTCATCTACAACAAGTAAATAAATATTAAAAATAAATATTTTAGACTATTTTTTTCATTTATTTGGCTTTGATTTGTTAATTTTTGTTATAATTGACAGTTTATAGGCAGAATCAAAGAAAAAATATCAATACAAATAAAACTAAATTAAAAATTAAAATGAAAAAAAACATTTGGAATAGCAAGGCCTTTAATTGATTGGCTGCTTGGAGAGGTACACAGGGAGAAACAAATCTGTGTGACCATAGAATTTGGCCACGGTTTCAGCTGGAAGGGTATAGACACCAACCTGCAGCAAATTGAACAAATCATCTGGCCCAAATGGTGTGCCCTTCTTGAAAACTAACTTGAGTCACCCAAATACATCCCCAATTGAATTAAGGAGTGGGGAATAGGTGGAGAGTAATAACAGGCGTAAAGGCAATGTAGCCAATTGCTGGGAGCCAATTTCTTTGCCAGGCTCAATCATTGGAAGCTCTTTGAGAATATCAGCCACCTTGTGGAGCCCAAAATTATCCAATACAATAACATTAGTAAGTCCCAAACTAGTGACTTGGAGGTGCTCTCAAGCCAATTGAAGAAATTCAATAAATGTGTCAGGAATGACAATTTAGACGCTCCTGAATCCAAAAATATGGAACCAGAGTTGAACCCTGGACAAAGCCCTTCACAGACTGCCAGACTCATAGGCTGGGAACCCAATAACACACTACTGATTGGTAAAGTTGTTGCCAGCCCACCAGCCCACCAGGACCCAAACCCTTAGTTGTCCCATAGGATTCTGCAAGCAAACTGCCAGTGCAAGATCCCAAGAATTTCCCTGAGGTGCCAACGCCTGACACCAGCAGTTTGCTTGGTGAAATGCACAAGTTTCTTAATGAGAGTTATTCCAAACTCCCCAAAAGTCCCAGGGGAGGAACTGAACCTGAAGAGGCACCCAATACCCAAATCAACAAACAGAAGGATTTGAAGTCTTCTCATCCCAAAGCAGCCAGTGGCAAACCGCCAGTGCCAAGCGCCACACTGCCATCTGAGACCCCCAATGCCAACCCACCTGAGCCCAGAAAACCCAACAAGGAAGTGAAGCCTGACAGTATGGTATAAATACCTGCCAGGCCAAGATCAACACCATTGTCATTTTTAAATAAAGGTTATGAGATAGTGGTTTCCCCAATTATTGCTGTATTTTATTCTTGTTATCTGCCAGTTAATTCAAAGATCATCTGACCCCCCTGCTAGCCTGCCAGCTAGGTACCGCCTGCCAGGTGCTCTCTTTGGTCCTATCCATTTCACAGAGTACCCCTTAAAGCCTGAGTACAAGGACTACACTGCTGACAACATACTAGCCTGGGATCCCTTGGCCAGGACTACAGAGTTAACCAGATACAACTGAGAAAGCCCTTGGTACTTTACCAAACCCCGCCTGTTCAGAGATAAATACAACTTTCTTCCTGCCTACCAAATGGACATGGAGCCACCTGTCACCCCCAAACCAATGCCTGCCTCTGCCGCTGAGCTCCCACTGGACCATACCAACAAGCTTTTTGGAATTGTATATATTACTCTCACAGGATTAATAGATACTATTGTCCCTGCTGCTGGTCTGTAGTCATGGGTGGGCAAGTCAATGCCCTACCTCATTAAGTTAGCACCAATCCTTTGATGGGCCCTGCCCACCCAGTCTGCAACCCACCAGTTCCCAAACGCTAGCAAGCCAGCCAATCAGGGTTGGTTCTTTGACAAAATGTCCTGCTTTTATGAGAACCATTTATCATCTGATATAGTTCAATACCAAGGGGACCAAGAAGGGCTACCATTGAATAGGCAACAGAATGGATAGCCACACGCCAGTACACATCATTCTTTTTATCTTTATACACAGTCATATTCATTGCACATGGACAACACATAGGACAATTTGTCAATGTAGTAAAACTTGACTATTCCTTTCTCCTTTAGCGCGGTGACTGTCTTAGAGTATTTCTGACAGTATTTGATATTGATTGGTTTGTTCCAATTGTACAGAGAAACCCCAAGTTTTTTTCCATGAGAATTGTAGGCTCTTTACGGTGCAGTAGCAGGTGAAAATCAAAGCCTCAATTCTGAAAGTAGACTCAACCATTGAATGTATATTTTATAGTTTAAGATAGAATTTTAAGGTGATTCACTGATTTATTGCCCACTTGTGTTCCTTGCCCAATATGGTTGGTTTGCACTCAGATTTTTCCAAAAGGAGAACAGTACCTGATTTTAGGTGCTTACTATAGAGCCTGTGGGTAGACTTTGCTGTAATATTGACCATTGCTGCAACCTTCTTATAGCCCCATGTCTCCTTGATGAGCCTGATAAAGGTCTTGTGGGTGGCGTTAGGGATGACATGATACTTTGACTTTTTGGTGTTGGGAAGTGACTCCACAGGCTCAGCCACAAAACAGGGCATAGGCACCTTGTTGTAGAAGGCCACAACCTTCTTTAGCACCTGCTACCAATCAGTGGTTTGATAGTATTGTGGCTCCTTGTTGTCATCTTGCCCTTTGTTATCACTCATGTAAGGCTTGTAGCTAGTGTCAAGCAGAGGCTTACCTTCTTCATAATAGTAGCCAAAAAAACCATCAGCGGTATACAGGGCTGTATACAAAGGACTCCCTCTCAGTGGTGACGTCATTTACTGTTTTGGTGGTGGTGACCTTGGTGTATTTTCTGGTCAGCTTTTGGACCCTAGGGTTTATGATATGTGCCCTTGCATCTTGAGCTACTTGAACAGGTTGTGTAAGTTCAACCTCACCAATATTTTATCCTCTCCCTTATCCTTTCTGAGTTGGCACTTGTGTTGCACTAACTCTGTTCTTTGACCTGTGAGGGCAACCATGACCACAGTGCACAACAGGTCCATTATTACTCTGTTGTTGTGAAGCGTTCATTTTGATATAAAATAAAATTAAAATATGTCTGTCTATATAATTTATTCATTGTAATTTTTATCTGCTCATATATAGTAGCAATAAAGCTTCTAGCACTACCATTTATTTTAAATTATGTTTTTATATTTCTATATTAAATATTTTTGGTTATAAATGTGCACTATTACTTGTTTGCTTTGATAAATTTGATATTTTTATTAATTTTAATCCCAAAACAGACACTCATGTTGTGAATCCTGCTATTCAGGTATTATCAATTTTGACTTTGATGGGATCACATTTTGAATTCAAAATCCTTCAGTTCCTTTTCTCTCCTCAAAATGGGGTTCACTCCAAATTAGGTGAAGGGCTCATTTACGTTCAACTGGTAAACTGAGTGAACCTTGACCCACTTATTAGAGTGGCCAGTGATTGAACTGCCCTTCTACTGTTTTGTGGTATGCTATTGCCCTATAAGAAAATAAACAATTCATCCAATCAAATTAAGTTATGTTTACACTCTTTCTTTGTGTTTATCTTTGTAATTTGGTGCCTGTGGGGTTCCTGTCCACCAGTCCCCAAGTGTGTCCTGAATTGTATCCAGGGACTGGCTGGAAGGGGTTGTCATTCTTTAGTAAGGGGAAATGTATCTCAGAAATATGTATAGGGGTCAAAATGGGCTTTTATTCACTCTCAGAAGGAAGATCCCCTTAGAAACCTTCTGGTATATGGCCCAGGGGGTCAAGGAAACAATATGGATTTGTCAATACTTGGAGTCCTCCAACAATATCTTGGACTTCTTTTACTTGGTCTTGGAATTCTGCACCTTAGTCTTGGACGTCTGCTCCTTAGACTTGGACTCCTGCTCCTTAAACTTGGACTCTGGCGCCTTAAACTTGGACTCTAGCACCGCACTTAGGATCCAGCTTCTTATTCTTGGGCTCCTGCTCCATTATCTTGGGTTGTATCAGTCCAACCAAGCTCCTGCTGGTGATCAAAAGGCTTCCAAAACCTCTTGGCAGAAACTCAGAAGACCTGGGAAAGACCTCCAAAAGCCTTCTAAAAGACCTTGAAAAGACCTCAAAAAGACCCTGTAACTTTTCAGCCAGCCACCTTCTTATAGTGTCCTTTTCCCAACGGTTCTGCCTTCAAAATGGCTTTCTTCAGAAGCTTAAACCATTGCCGCTCACTTTTTCCTATAATAACTTAAGCTTACATACTTACTTTCTTAAAAGCTTAAAGTATTAATTCACTATTTCCTTGCTTATACTTTAAGCTTTTGGCTTCTAACCAATCATTTTCATTGGGAAACCTGCCAGAACTCAACCAATGAATGCAGAGCGCAGAAATAGACTATTTCTGATGTTCCACCGGGATCCAACTATGAAAATAACTTCCAGAGCTCAAACTGCTTAAATCAACAACTCTTCACGCACCAAAGTGTTAACCAGTCCATTATTACAGCACCATTTATTCCTGCATTCAACCTAAACCCATTTAAATAGTAGAATACTATTTAAATTGTTCTTTCTGGACCTCTTCAAAGTTTTCCCCATATATTTAAAAATATAGTAAAATCCAAGGAAAATGTCCCACCAAAACAACTTTGTATCCTGCTCTCATAGCAACATACCTTTGTCTATCCTAGGAACTTAATAAATAAATCTCTTACCCACACTTCTATCCACATTACTTTTTTATTTTAATACTAAACCAAGGCAAAATATTCCACATCTTCCCACTTTGGCAAATCAATCTGGCAAAATCTTGGCTCATTTCTCCGGACCACCAGTTCTTCACCATCATCTTTGGATCTTTCAGTCAGCTCATATTCCAGCTCTTCAGCTTAACCAGCAATCAGTCCATTAACTTCATCAGTCCTCTGGCTACTCCTGCAACACAATCTTCTGGTCCTTTGGCCAACCTGCATCATGATCAGCTAGTCCTGCATCATAATCTTCTGGTCCTTCAGCTTATTCTCAACAAGTTCCTCAACAAAACCTCACTAGGAACCTCCTTAGTTCCCTCTTCATACTGAACTATATTGGTTCCCACAATTCAATATGAATCAACAGTCCGTCAACTAGCCTTCACTGTGATCAAACAGTCCCTCTTGCTAGTCTTCTATGTTAATTCTGTGAACCACCTCGGTTCTTCATCTCAGTCCCTATTACCAGAACTTGCAGACCCAGGCATGAGGCTACATTAAACTGGCGTTTGACTGGGCCCTTGCAAGTGGCACTCCTTTTAGGCCATTCAACCATAGATCAATGTCTATGTGTTGTCTTTACTCACCCAGGTGATTAAGTCTGAGCTTTCAGTCACAGAGTAATTAGCCCTACTTCTCAGAGGCCTGATCACACCAAGTTCTGCAGCTTGCTTCTCCAAGCAAACTGCTTTGGTGACACCTCTAAGCAAATCTATGCCCTCCAATGCTCACTTTGGGTTTTCCCCAAAGCTCCCATATGGGAATAAACAAGTACACCCTACCAGTCTGTTAGTTAGGATGCTTGCTCACAGACCTCCTGTAGGTGTATTAGGGTACGTAGAGCCCTCAGAGCTCTTCCCCTCCCTGGCAGCCCACGTTACCCACCAGGGGTCCAAAACCTACTCCTCCCAGACAGACAAAGTTCGCTGCTCACTATTTCAGTCTTCACCCTTCTGCAGCCACAGTTCCCTGCTAGGTGAAGAACTATAGCCCAAAGCAGCCAATATCTTCTGCTGGATGGAGGCAACATCTGCCTCTGGTAGTCCTTTGTTACCTACCAGCCAGGCCTTACCTACCCTAGTAGTCCTATGTTACCTACTAGGCTCACCTTAATTACCCCTAGTAGTCCTATGCTACCTACTAGGCTCACCTTACTTACCCCTAGTAGTCTTATGTTACCTACTAGGCTCCTACCTGAAACAAACAACCAAACTTTTTCTTGGCCAACATTAGCCCCACCTGCAAACCACCAAACATGTGGATTGTCACAGTGCCATCTTCCTATTCTAGTCTAGAGGAGGTTTCTGATAATTATCATTCCTAGGGACTTAAGATAAGCTCATTATTCATCCCTGAAGACTAACCTTTGGCTTAGTAAAAACACAATCCTACTGTTAGGATTTCTTGTTGTATCCCTTGGCCGCGCCCAAATATACAACAACTCAGAACAGTTATTTTATTTTCATATTATAGATTTCATATCTTAATTAATACAATCTTATAACAGTATTATAGATTCACTGATTTGTTTTGATATTTGATATTTTTGTTGTCTTTTTCAGTTGCTATTGGGTTTTTTTGTTGGATCAAGTTCTTAACTTTTGTGATTGAGTTCTATGCATTTGTTGTGATAGCATTATGGGGTTGTTGTGGTTGTATTTTACTTTACTCAAATCACAACTTATTTATTTATTTATCAAAGACTAAGTTGAGTATTCTCTAACCTAGTGAGTATAATAATGTGTAATAAATGTAATGATTATCCCTTTTTTAAGTGTCAAGTATAAAATTTATATAGCAAAGGGATATACAATTATTACCACAAACACCAGTATCCTCTTTTACTATAATTAAAACCTGCTGCAACCTTAGCCCAACATTAACTTTTGATTATCTGATCATAAGTCATATTGGCTAATCTTACAACTATGGACAATCAACTGTCTTATTCTTCATCCAGGGCAAGAGTGCTAGTTGCCCTATTGCTCACTGAGCTTAATGGATCAATGTTATTTTGCAGTGAGGAATAGATTACCCAATCAAAATATAACAGTGTTAATAAAAAACATAGTAATCATAATATATATTTTCTGTGACTGAAAACCGTGTTCTCTAGTATTTGGTACAATTGTTGTTGAATCATCATACATTTGTTCCCAGTTTGTATAGGTTGGTTTATGACAGGATATTTTTACCAAATTGCACACATTTTCTGTGGAATTATATTATATTTAGATCTAAAAGGTTTAAGTTTGTTGTGTGACTGAACCTATGCGTTATAAACTAAATAACATTTGTTTATCTCAACAGGTTTGAAAACTAATGTAATATATTTATATAGCCCAAATTCCCTGTATTGCTGGAATTAAATTTGAATCTGCTTTCAGAAACAGGAATCAAACCTGGGTCTTCTGAAGAGACAGGCAGTCAACTAGTAGATTTTAGTAATATGAATATAAGTGAAGGTGGATTGCTACCTGTAGATTTAAGCAGCAGTCAATCAAATGTGCTGGTTTCTGATATGAATCTTGAATTAATGCTCAAAAGTGTTAAGCAGGAATTATTAGAGTCAGGCTCCACACTTCTTGTTTCCACTCCTCTTGGAAGATCTGTTGTTATTCCTAGCGCTGATCCCAGCAGATGTGGGATCAGTTGCTGATACACCCAAGCTTCTTAAGAGCACTTGGGGAGCATAATGAGGGATAACAATTTAAAAACCTATTTTTAAAATAACAATCTGATACTGCAAGTCCAATGATCATCCTAGTCCCTGGTAACTCCCAAACTTCCTCAAACTGTTCCTGACTGCCCCAAATTCCCCACACTTCCACAGTATTTCCTTTTAAGCATGTTATATACGGCTTGTAAGCCTTAAAGTATTACTTTTTCAATCAATAAAGTCTTTTACTCAACCATTTGACTTACTTGTACAACTACTTACTCCAAAACAACATGATATTGCCCAAGACTTCCATAGGGGAGTCCCTTGGGTATAAGTAAATTGTCTGGATACTTCTTCTGCAGTCCATCTGGGCCAGCTTACTATTAGGTACTAGAACCAATTATAGTTCCTCCTCTCCTTGTAATCTTGATCAATCCTGGCGCCGTGTCATTCCAGGTGTATGGTATAAAACCTCTCTGTTTTCTTAAAATCCACCCACTAAAGAAAACCCAAAGTCTTATCAGGCAGTGGCCAAGTTCCAAACACCCACAGGTTTCCACCCTCTGGCTTCTGCCTTCTTGCTTAGCTACCTTGAGGCGTACTTCTTCTTGGACCAATTGAACCCTCTATTGGGTTATTACAGATTAATTGGTGAACTATTCCATTTGTAAATTGTATCCCTTCCTGTGGGATTACTGGTAACTGGACTCAAAAATTCTGCAATCATTCACCATATTGGTAGTATGTTCTAAATTAGGTGGGTGCCTGATAGGAGTATTCTATATTACTCTTACAGGCTTGGTGGACTTGATGGTGCCCAAATTAGTCCCTGGTCTTTACCCATTTGATCACTATCCTATATTATCAAGTTGGCTCCCATCCTATGGTGGGCCCTACCCCCTATCCTGAAAGTCCCTCTGCCTGCATCAAACAGTGCTCCCGCTAATGATTGGTATCCTAACAGATTTTCAGGTTTTGCTGTATGCTGACCCTGCAAATTACTGGCTATTTGAGTTTATTAAGCGAAGGTTTTGTGCCAAGGAGTTGCTAACTACAGGCTTTTATGAATAAATAGAGATGTTGATAAGTATGTTGTCAAGGGCATTATGGGCTCTGGCATCATTCCCTATCATATTTGAGCTTGCAGAGGTCAACTCTTTATTCTTGGATTTTTAATCTCTCATCGGGGTTTCAACATTGGTCAGATTTTCTTTGGACTCTTAGGTATTCTCTTCACTTGGGTACTCTTTTCATTTAATCAGGAAGTGTTGTTTTTGGCATTGGGGTTTGCATCCTAGGATGTCCTCTACTTTGTATTTTTGAAGCTTCCTTCTTGGATAGGTGGGAGGCCATTCTTTCTAGTTGATGTGAGAGAAAGGTCCCTTCTTCTTGGAAAACAGGGAACAGTAGAATATTTCATGGATTTTTCATCCTGAAGATAACTCTAGTTGGTACACTACTTGACCAATGTGTTGTAGAGCCGTGTAGGGTTCAGTTTTTTGAGGAACCAGGATAGCACATGAAACTGTAGTCTTGGTATTTTTAGCACCGAGATAAAAAATATCTCCAATTTTGATTAGAAGTCCAGGGCTTTTTTTCTTGTCAGAAAAATATTTTTACACTTGTACTGCCTTTCTCAAGGTCTAGGTGCATTCCTCTTGAGATGTGTGGATGTTGCTTAACAAAACTTGTCCTTCTGGGTTATTGGCTTCCTCTGTGGGGGGTGCATCCAAGGTTGGGTTGAATTGATAATTTTCTTTATATGGAGACATGTTAGTGAAGCTGTGGTCTTGGTTATTATAAGTAAATTGGGCCATAGGTAGGTGAGTTGCCCAGTTTTTTTGCTCCAAATTTACGTAACATTGTAGGTATTTTTCAAGAACCTGATTTACTCTTTCAGTTTGGCTATTGCTCTGGAGGTGGTATGGCATTAATAGGGATTGTTTTATCCCCAAGTCCTTTAGTATTTGAGCCCAAAACTTGGATGTGAATTGTGGGCCTCTGTCCAAGACCACTTCTTGTGGGAGTTTGTGGTTCATGAATACTTGGTTTCTGAATAGGGTGGCTGTTTCATTTGCAGTTGCTTTGGTTATTGTTGGGATGAAGTGAGCTATTTTGGTAAAACAGTTGACAATTACAAGGATGGTGTTAAATCCTTTTGAAGTAGGCAGTTCCACAATGTATTCCATGGATAATGACTTCCAAGGGTTGTCTGCATTCTGAAGAGGTTGTATTAAACCTTCTGGCTTTTCACGCTTGGGTTTGGTGCATCCACATGTCTTGCAATCACTGAGGTATTAATCAATCTCTAGCTTCAGCTTGGGACACATGTAGGTTCTCTGGATCCATTTGAGAGTCTTTGTATGCCCAGGGTTTCCTGACATGGGGGAGTTGTGGTATTTCTTCAGTATCGCTAAGCGCAAAGGACCTTCAGGTATGTATGGGAGGCCATGTGGCTGGAGAGTTCTTCCATGTAGTGAGTAGCCTTATTGATAGTAAATATTGTTGATGTCCTGTTTCAGATTTCTATTATGATGGTACAATGCTTGTCTAGAGCATGTGCAGATTGGATTTCTTTCCTTCTATTAGTCAGTCTTAAGAACAGGAGTGTTGGTTCTATCATGTTGGGAGACAGTAAGTATTTGGTGTTGAATTCCTCAATCTCTTTGGCACTAGGAAAAAGGTCTGCTCTTTGGCTTAGGGCATCATGTACAATGTTGATCTTGACAGGTTTTTAGCTGATTGATAAGCTGTAGTCTGCTAAGAATAAAGTCCATATAGCTTGGCTTTAGTTCAGATGTTATGATTTAAAGAAGTATGTCAAGTTCTTGTAGCCTGTAATGATCTTCACTGGGTGATTGGCAACAATCAAGTATCTTCTCCAATATTTCAAGAATTAATAATAGCCATTATTTCTGTGTTATAGATGGGATAGTTAAACTCAGGTGTAATGAAATTCCTTGAGTAGTAAGCTGTAGGGTGCAGCTTACTATCATAACCTCCTGAAGCAACACCCCCAATGCAAAGTCAGAGGCGTCCGTCTCCACAATGAAAGGTTTATTGTAAACTGATATTGCCAAGACAGGGACAGACACAAAGTCATTCTTCAGCAACTCAAAGGCGGGTTTGGCGACATCATCCCACACACATGGGGTGTTTCTCAGAGGTAAGGCAGGTCAAGGGCAAGCAGATTGAAAAAAATTGGACAAATTCCTGGCAGAAGTTTGCCAGGCCCAGGAAACTTCTGATCTCCTTGCAGTTCTTAGGTTTGGGCCATGAAGTCACAGCCTCTATTTTTTTGGGTGTCATTAAAAAGCCTCCTTTCAGTACATTGTAGCCCAAGAACTCTACTTTCTCTTGGAAGAACTCACATTTCTGGAGTTTAAAAAAGAGTCTGTGTTCCTTGAAGCGTTGTAGGACAGCTTGAAGGTGTTTTACATGTTTTTCAGGGGTGCAACTGTAGATGAGGATATCATCTAAGTAAGATACACAACACTGATCCTTGAGTCCTCCCAAGACCACGTCCACCATAGTTTAAAAGGTGCTGGGCGCGTTGCACAATCCAAACAGCATAACCAAGTATTAGTAGAGACCTTGTCTAGTCTTGAAGGTGGTCTTCCATTTTTCACCAGGCCTAATCCAGATCTGGTTAAAGGCATCCCTCAAATAAACCTTTGAGAAGACGTTGGCTTCTGAAAGCTGGTCTGACAGGTATTCAGCATTGGATACAGGGTATCTGTTTTTCACAGTGAGGCTGTTTAGGTCCTGGTAGTTCATGCAAGGACGTAGGTCACTGCTCTTCTTCTTAACAAACAGTAAATAAAACAAACAGAGAGATTTGAAGACATGTATGTATCCCTTCTTTAACATCTTGTACAGATACTCTCTTAAGGAAACTTGTTCTTTAATGTTGCAAATGTATACAGTTCAATGTTTAGGGTGGGTTTCTGGGATGAGATCAACGGCGTGGTCAAAGTGACTGTGTTTGGGCAAGGTGGTGGCTTCTTCTTCTGAGAAGACGGACTTCCAAGGCTTCAAAAATTTGGGGTCTCAGCTTTGCAAGACTCCATGGTGATGTTGTTTAGCTCTGGGGTTTGCTGAGGTCTTAAGCATGGGACATCTAAGGTTTGGCTCCCATAAGTGACAGTCACCTGATGATTTGTATTGTCTAAGTTCAGTTGGTGGTCAAACCACCATTCAAAACCTATCACTACAGGTTTGGGCAACTTCTCCATGACATAAAACTGGTAGGCAAGAGGGTTCCATTCAGTTTCAGGGAGATAGACTCCTTGCATTTGTGTGGTAGGTCAGTTGTCTTGTTGCCCAGGATTACCAGTTGGGAGTTTTCTTGGACTGGCACACCAGTTTCTTAACTAGACTATGTTACATGTAGTTGAGCGTGGCTCCACTGTCTAGTAGGGCTACAATATTCACCTCAAGGCCTTGATTCATGGGACAGTATCAATGATAGGATAAGACTGAGAAGTGCTATTTATTGCTGAGATGGTGGCACCCTGGGTTCTGTTAGAGCAGCTGGTACAGTCCTTGGATATGTGCCCACTCTGGTGGCAATAGAAGCATAGCCTGCTTCTCAAATGGTGTTGAATTCCTAAGGAGTCATGTTCAAGAAAGATCTGTTAGCGCCAGGGACTTGGTTGCTTCAGGGTTGTCTTAATCTTTATCCTTGGGGCTAACTAAAATCTGTTCCTTTAGCATTGTCTGAAGCTCTTTTTGGGCAAGTTGCAATGGCAGTGTCCCATGAGTTTGGCATGTTGCAGGTTCAGTCCATTTCTGAAGTGCAATCCAGATGCATTTTCTGGGATCTCGGCGGCCTCTGCCAGGCATTGGGATCATTGTATATAAGTCTCCAGGTCATCTCTTCCTTGGTTCAAGCGGATGGGTCCTGTGTAGGCCTGAATTTTAGCTCCAGAAGGGGTGATGGCAGAGTTTATGATTTCCAAGAATTGGTCATAGGAGAGGATGAGATCTGGGTCTTCTTATAAGCTAGCCAGAAGATTTCTCTACCGCTGTCCTTCAGCTGGGCGGCCACCATAATCACCTTCTGAGTGTCATCTCTGAAGTTCTCAGGATGGGCGCAGAACAGAGGATTGATCATGATCATTCCTTTCCTGAAGCCTACCAAGTCCATCCTGGGCAGGTCTGGGAGGCTTTTATGGGCAGTGTTGTTTTGGTATGAAGTAGAGATTATCATGTTCTGGACTTGGGGCACTTTGGTGACATATTCCACCTGGCTTCCTTCTTTGTCTTGTTTACTGGTAAGGCACTGTCCCAGGTAGAAATCTGTAGTAAAAAATAATAGCATAAAAGATGTCCCTATAATCAAAGAAGAATAGGAGCCCAGGGTTACTAGATTGAATATGGTTGACATACTGACACAGCTCATATTGGTCTCTGGCTGTACTCCTACAGGCAGCCGGGCCTGAAAGACCATATAGACAATAAGGAAAATTTTGAGCAGGTAGTTGACAGTAGCAGCAAAGGATACTAGCTTCTAGTGTGGGATACCACCTGATTGGCTAACCCCAACACTGTGATGTAGATGAACCCCAGTTTATTGAAGTCTTGGACAGGGAGGGCTTCTGGTAAGGGGGGAGACAGTAGGGATTTTCATCATTAGTGTTGGAAGCTGGCCTCCTGAGATGGCAGATGGGTAGCCAGGAGGGAGTTCCAGGTGGTGGAGGTGGTAAAATTTGGGGTCTGAGGTGTGACCTGAGGTAACCAGGAGGGATGAAGTAGATCCTGGCAGCAACAGGCAGAAGAATGAATATTGCTGTTGGGCTCCACGTAGGGAGCAAATAATATATGGAAATTCCCAACACTATAATAAATTACTGTAAGCCAAAGGTGCTCACAATGCATAGACCTTTATTGTGATAGTGTCAACAATAAGGAAGGCTTCCCTTTCTCATCCTTTATACTTACCGGATGAGCATCAGTTTCTTGCCCCACCAGTTGACTGATGGCATTATTTTTGGTGCCACTGCTATCTAGCTTAGAATCCTGCATGTCTGCGCATGTGGGGCAGCACATTGGTTACAGCCATGCTGTGGCACATCGGCTTTTTCCTGCCAAGGTTCCACAGCAGCTATTAAAACCCACAACAATTCTATCGTGTGATAAAACAATTGCTTTTATGATCTACTATTTCTTGATAGGTCTGTGGTACAATTTTCTTATAGCGCTAGTTTCTAGGTTTGCGGCACATGGGCCTGGCAAACCCTGGGCCATTCAGGGTCGATGATGGATGGCTTTGCGCCTGATAGGGCATTGTTACAGGGTTCCCATGCCTTTTGTGATACTGAAGCAATGCAGACCAATCGCTTGCCAGAGACATCTTGGGCCCTGGTATTTTTAGATTAGCTTTGAGTTATAGTTTCTCTCAATTTAGGCTTGAATGGCATGGAGGTCTTTATTTTAGTGATCTATAGTGTATAACATTCTGATAACCCCTGTTTTGGAAAGGTTTACCTTCTAAGTAGCGGTGTGCCTTGATATGGTGGTTAAAGGTGCATTTCTTGATTGATACCAGCTGGAGTCGAGCCTCCTGATTTGGTCTAGTGTATCCTAGTTTACTTAACGGGTATTCAAAGTTGATTTCAGTTCCCGCAGTTATTAAGTTTACTAGTGGCACTCATTTGTGATCTGAGATTTTGTGCTTGGATTCGGCCATCCCGCAGTTCCAAAAAACATGGCAAAGTTGATGGAAATGGCTGGTGGATCTGAACAGTTCAACTCTGATTCCGGCTGATTCATTCTGTCCATTTGAAATATGCAGCCACGGCTTGAGATATGCAAAGGGTCTATGAGATCCCGCAATTTGAAATATTCAAATAGAAAGCTGAGAAATCGATTCCATCGAGAAAAAAGCCAAACCGCAGATGTGACATGAAATCTGGCAATCCCATGTTTCGCCCCACAGGGTTTGAACTTTCTGTACATGCTTGCATCCAGCCTTTGGGGTTGGTAAGATAGGAAACCCTTCTCGATCACAGGAAACTGATCTAATCACTATCTTTCATAAGAGTTTGATTTTCTGGTTTCAGATCCAAATTAGTTTCTAACTGCAGGATAAAGCCAGTGTCGATTAAAGAGTCTAACCTTTCCTGCTATTCACCTTCTATTTAAACCAACTTTATTAGCATGATGTATAAGAACATGGATCTAATAGCTGCGGCCAAACAATGCAAATCTTTTGGCATGGTGACTGCATGCTAGACATCTTGTTTCACCGTGTATGATGGGGGAGTGTTCTGGTTGCTCGAATGGGATGCATAAGGATTTAGCCCCTGCTACAGACGCCTGCCCTTCTGGGCTGGAATTACGAGATGCAGTTGCTGCTTTGATGTTTTCCTCGCAGGATACCTGTTCACACCAGGGCATCAATATTAACTTTTTGTTCTCCAGGGCAGGTGCTACTTGCTCCCACCGAGTTGCCAGGAATATGTTTTCTTTGAAGGAGACCCTAGCTCTTTCAAACAAGTTGTTGTGGATAGAGTTGAGAAGGTTGGGGATAGAAGCATGAAGATCTTTCAACTGAAGCGTTTGCCTTTCCCCATTGTCTCGACGCGCTGAAACCACACAGTTTGATGCCACTTCCCTGGGGCCAACTTCTAACCGCAAAGGAACACCCTATACAATGAGAAAATCAAAATACAATTTACCTTGAGCTCCCAGTGGTTGAATTTGAAGCCAGGTGTGTAGTTGTCGCGCAGATCTGCTTTGGCGCGCACGCCCACAGAAGAGAGAGAGGAGATAGCATCCTTTATAGCTGCTTCAACGCTGAGTCGTTCTGAATCTGACGAAGATGCCTTCAGCCCGCAAGGTACCAAAACAACTTGAACATCAGCAACCCGAGGAGGAAGGACAAGGCCCTTATCATCGCCGTGGACCATAACCATCACACCAATGGAGCGGGTGCTCAAGCCCCAGGAATTCTGCCACGCATGTAACTTATTACTTCTATCGACAGGATCTTCAACTGCAATTTCAAACATCTTGCTGAAGTTTTGGCCCAGCGAATGAGATGTTGCCCCCTGGATGGCACGGCCGGTCGCGGGAACATACGCTTCACATGTCGTAGTGTAGCACCCACCGGCAAATTTCTCCTTCTCGGATTTGTATCCCTTGATGATGGGAATGGCCAACAGGTCTTCGTAAACTTGGCGGTAAAGCTCAAGCACTTGCAGCACCTCCTCATCCGCTTCCTTTTGAGTTAAAAATGCCGAGTGCCCCTCCTGCCATAGAAACTCGCGGGTACGGATGAAAGGCTCTAAATGTCAGAAAGGCAACACTGGGAGCTTACGAGGATCTTTAAACTCCCATCGAACCACGCTGTTCCATTGGTTAAGCCGCAGGGGTAAGTCGCGGTGGCTGCGGATCCATTTCGCAAAGTAAGGATACATGACCGTCTCGGATGTGGGGCGTATGGCAATTGGAACGTCCAAGTCGTTTTCACCTCTAGCTGATCAGAACCATCGCTACTGCTTATCTCCTTACGCCTTGGTTACCCACGCTACCTCTGGCGCAAACCCTTCAATGTGATCCTTTTCTTTCTCCAACACAGATTGCGAAACAAACATGGGGAAATAGGCAGGCTCAACTCCCATGTCCGTAATGGCCTTGTCAAAAAAGGCTTCCCGTTAGTTCCACAGCCACTTCTCTTTACCTGTGATTCTTCGCCAGATGGAGTAAGACCAAGGCCTATAAATGTAGCAGCCCGAAACACTATAGTATTCTATCATCTCTCCTTTAACTAAAACCTACACAGTCAGCAGAGAAGCTTGAAATTACAAACCTGCGTGTACCACATGGAAAAGTTTTCTGCTTTGCCACATTCCAGCCCCATCTTGCTACCCCTTGGTTCTAAAATAAATGAGACTCATAACATCAATGCACCTCTTACTTTCAACCAATCCTTTATCCTTTGGACTTGAAACGTTAAGTATTTAAGTATTAAACCTACCTCCTCACAGGCTTCTCTAGAGATGAAGAAATGTTCAACATGCTTAATGCCTCATACTTCAAGTCATTTTGGGCTAAATATGCCGAAAAGTCGCTGGAAGACATCAACCAAGTTGAATTAGAACTGTGCCCTTGCAGAGCAATCAAGGAGGATGTTTTAAGAATGGAGTCATCGACGAGAATGTGTACTTTGGATCTGAGTTCAGGAGTCAAATCTTTAAACCCAAATACCGAGACTAATAGAATCAGGTGAGTCGAAATAATCAATCAAACCCGGAATTTGCATATCTTTAAAAAGAATCAATAGCTAATATTCTCAAAGGTAATCCCACCATAGGCAAAGCCCATCTTTAAAAAAGAAATTCCAACTATTTAGGCCAAAATTATAGTCGAGGAGTAAAATAACTACACTTCTTAAATGCAGTTTGAGAAGAGATGTTTGGAATTTCCCTTGAGAAATCTGAAACTATCTACATATTGTTTTATAAAAATAAGGAATAAATAGATGTTTGTTGAACGGACTATTCTCTTTAAAATTTCGACATTAGAAGTATTGCAAAGCATATTCTCTAAATTTTATATAAATATTATAAGAAATAATCCAGTTACAAATGTTCGCAATGGGGTCTAGAGCTACTATTTGATTGAAAAGAATTGCCTCTTAAAAGGTGAACCGTGTCTCTCGAGAAAAAAGAAACTAGAGCAAAGTTATACTGGAAAAATCTAGATTGATAAAATAGCTTAAAACACTCAAAACTTTCAGCAGAACTCGAGCCAGACATAGCTTGACAGGGAGGAGCTTTAAATTCAAAGTCTGGTTTGGCAAAAAAGAACTGCTACTCAACCCTTAAATACCCAAAGAAAGCAAAGAAGCGAGACATTATAGAAATATCATACAATTAACCAGTTGAACTAAGTTGAAAGTAACCCTCTTGCTTCCCGAGAGTCGCAAACAAAATAACCAAGAAAAGTCAGAGAGGTGGCGGATTACTTGGATCTTTATCAGACGCGAATTCGGCAAGCAAATCAGGGGTGGCAAACCGGAGGTCCTTAAAGTTGAAGACCCGGGCAACAGCGCGCAAGTCGGTAGGCACCGAAGCTAGGGTGATCAAGGCGACAAGCCTTTTTCCTTCCCCCGATTTATACTGGAGGATCAAAGTTTTAGTCTGCTCGACTTTATCTTTAAATTCTTTTTCTCTGCCATACTCCTCTAAAACCTGGGCCCATTCCAAGGGGCTGGTCACCTTTCTATGGGTAATAACCTTTGCATTTTGCCGTAAAGCCGATGTACTTAAATTTTCAAAACGGAAGTTGATATGGGTTTTTGGAAACCTCAACAAATTTCTAGCGGACAAGCCAGAATTTCTCGCCAAACCCCTATTGAAAAGCATTTAAGTAGATCGGGCAGCAACAGAAAAAATAATAAATCGATAGTCAAAAATCCTTTAATTTGTTAAAAATATTATCTAGCGGATTGCCCTCTTGAATATCAAGGGCTGCTCAATGGACTTCCTTTTTAATGTCAAATATCAATGCTAAACTAAACCCCTCTTTTTCGAATTTATACAATTCAAATCAAGGATCCCTTGTTTCCAGCCAGGCTGGATTGAATCCACAAATATCCACTCCCCCAATCTTATCGCCTTTCTCAAGGGGCTTGAAATGTCACTCATTTACATTACCCAGGGGTGATTAGCAATTAAAATTGCTAGCAAAGCATCTACATTGTACTAACAACTAGTTTGTAACAATGCAGGATTGTCAAATACGACATATCTTATTTGCAATAAGAATACCAACCATTTCCTCTGAGTTAACAATAAACATAATCGCTTTTCTTTATGTAAATCCTATTTCCAACCCTATTAAATAATGTTTAGTTGGAGTTTGTTTGCAGAAATACGAATCCCCTCCAGCATACTCTACTAAGCAGCTGAGAGCTCTGTGCCTCGGAAGCGTAGAATCCCCTGCATATTTTGAATACAATTTGGGTGGTGTGGTTTTGTGAATAAGCAGAAAGAGTACACGCTATATAATATAGGCCAAACATCCACAGCAGTCAAAGTTCAAAGCAGAGTTTGGCTGTTGTTTGATGTGAATCACAATATCCATGCTCTTTTGATTTCGCCTTTGGCAGAGTCACATTTGAGTGCAAAATCCTTCAATACCCTTTTACAACTCAAAATGGGGCTTGATCCAAATCAGGTGAAGGACTCATTTACCTTCCAACTGGTGACATGATTGATCCTCAACCCACTTATGAGAGTGGCCAGTGATCTACCTGTCCTTCTACCGTTTTGTGGTAAACATTTGCCATAAAATAATTATTTTATCTATCCAATAAAGTTAAGTTATATCCACATTTTCTCTTTATAATTTTTATTACACTTCAGCACCATCTCCCTAGTTGTAGCTAGAGGAGATTTCTGATAATTATCATTCCCAGGGCCTTAAAGTAACTCCTTTATTCCTCCCTGAAGACTAACCTCCATCTTAGTACAAACCTAATCCTACCGTAAGGATTTCCTGCTGTGTGTATTGGTCGCTCCCTAGAGCATAATGTCGTAACTGTGCTGTTTTAGCAGAGTTACACGGGGAAAAATATTTAGAAGCTAGTTAATAATCTTTATTGTGAGATAGTGATTATATAGTTCATGTGAATCAATGGATAACAGGAACATGATTGGTGATCACACGGTTGGATGGAAGAAGGGGGTAGCTTGATCCTGATAACAAGTCAAGCGCCAAAACAAGGTATCCACCGTAAAGGATCACCATCTGTTCATGTTGTTGAATTTGGTAATTTGAGTTGACTTCCTAGTCTGGCTTTGAGTGACCGGATAATTGGATTGCGGGTCATGAACCCGCTTGGTTGGAACCTTGCTGGCGGGTTGAGCCTGTGGTTTTGATACTCCCCCCCCGGCCAAAGGCCGGCCTCCTCTGGGGGCAGGTTGTCAGGGAGGTTGTCAGGAGCCCGGGTGCCGCATTGAACTAGCTGCTGTTCTGTAGCAGGTAGGGCAGTTTCCCGTTGTTTCTGTCTTGCTTTTCAGGGTTGTAGGCAGTCATGGTGTAGGGTCTTGTCTTACTTATGTTTGCCAAGCCCTTGCATGAGGTAAGTGTTATTGTCATTTACCTTTAGAATGATTGCTGGCCCCACTTTTTCAGGTTGTAACTTGCTCTTATCAAAGTCATGACCCATACTTTGTCCCCAACTTCATGCCTATTGCGGATGGGAACAAATGTCTTTTGCAGATGTTCATCCTCTTTGGCTATTTGCTCCCAATTAGCCTCTATTACTTGAGGGTCTGAGCGGGGGGAACTTCACTTGGAATTTCCAGTTTAGGTCCTGTCAATGCTTGAATGATATTTGGCTGTGTGCTGTATACCAGTTCAAACGGGCTTTTCCCGGTGGATCTATTCACTTGGGTTTGACACACAAGTAGTGCAGTTGGTAGCTGCTTATACCAATCTTCAGGTCTCCTGGTGGTGAGTTTGGCTAGGGCTTGCACAAGGCTACCATTAAGCCGCTCTACTTGTCCATTGGCCTGTGGGTGGTATGGTGTTGTTACGGTGTGTTTGACCCCATTCTTGGTGAGGTATACGTTGGTGTTTTTGGAGGTTAACTCTTTGCCTCCATTGGTTATCAGGAGTTCTGGCTTTCCAAACTTGCTGATTATTTATTTGCCAATAAATTATTGAGCGTCATTGCCGGTGTGTGTCTTTACTGCTTGGGCTACTGGCCATCTTGTTGCAAAGTCAATGGTGATGATGATGTATTTCTTGTTGTTGTGTTTTCCTGGCATGGGGCAAATAATGTCAAGAGCCCATACTTTGAAAGGTAGTTGTGTGCAGATGGGAAGTACTGACTTTGGCGGGGTTTTGCTTTTGGAAAACTTTTTGCACACCTCAAATTGGTCTAGAACTTCCTGGACATTGCGGTATAAGGTTGGCCACCAGGCTTTATGTTTTAGGAACTCATATAGGTTTCTGCTCTTGATATGTCCAAGATCTCTGTGATAGCAAAGGATAGTGTTGACTCGCTGATGTGTGAGGATGTAGGGAATGGTCATGCTGTCAGTCATCCTTCTGTGAAGAGTCCCATATACATCAGTAAAGAGATGCTCATTCTTAATGAGTGTTTTGTTGGTTATGTCAGTTGTGCCTGGGGGAACCCTTTGTCTTTTGTGCATAGCACCAGGAGAGGCCAGTCTGGGTCAAGCCCATTTTCTCCTCTTGAAGCACGGACATATAGACAGGACAGGGCGTCTGCCATGGCAAGCTTGGCCCCAGGCTTGTACTGGATGAACATGTTAAACCTCTCTAATAGTTCTATCCACCACGCTTGGCAGCGCAACATATTTGCTTGGGTCTTGAAATAGATGAGTGACTTGTGATTGATTAATGCTGTAAATTCTTCCTGGCTTTCTAGGTAGCAGCGCTATTTGACTAGGCAGTGCACAATAGCCAGAAGTTCCTTGTTGTGGATAGGATATTAACACTTGCCATCTGTCAATTTCCGCAATTCATAGGCTATAGGCAGGAAGTCACTGTCACTATTTTTGATTTGTAGTACTCCCCCAATGGATGCATCTGAGGCGTTGGTTTCCATCTGGTATTCCCCGTCATGTTTGGGGTATTGCAGGATGGGAGCTGTTGTGAGCTTCTCTTTGAGGTGTCTAAAACAGAGGTCACGTTGGGGGGTCCACACAAACTTAGATTTGGCGCCGGTTATGGTGGATAAGGGGGCAGTCAAGACTCCACAGTCAGGTATGAAGTGTTGTACATAGGCCACCATTCCCAAGAAGGTGCAAAGTTCTGACTTATCCTTGGGTGGTGGCATCTTGCAGATGGCCTGTATCTTTTGACTGTCAGGTTTGATGCTGTCCTTTGAAACTATATGTCCCAGGAAGGGTAGTTGCTCATAGAAGAACTGGCACTTGGAGGGCTTGGCCAACAGTTTGTGTTATGCCAAGGTTGCAAAGACTGCTTCCAGGTCTTTGTGGTGCTGTTCCACTGAGGGAATTTAGATGATAATGTCGTCTAGGTACACTAGGGTGTGTTTGCCTATGTGGGGCGCAAACACTTTGTTCATAAAGGTTACAAAGGTGGACAGGGCATTGGTCATGCCAAAGTTGAGCATACATATTTGTAGGAGCCGTATTTAGTGCAGAAGGCCGTTTTCGGGATGTCTTCCTCCTTGATACAAATCTGATTGTAGCCTGCAGTTAGATCAATCTTGGATAAGACAGTGGCTCCTCCCAAGGCATTGAAGAGGTCATCAATCAGTGGTAGTGGATAACAATTCTTAATGATAATTTGTTTAGAGCATGGTAGTCTGTGACCAGGCGTAAGGTACCGTCCTTCTTAGCCACAAAGAATATGGCGGCCCCAAAGGGAGACTTTGAGGGACAAATAAGTCCTTTTTCCAATGCTTCCTTGAGGTAGGCGCGTAAGGCGTCATCTTCATTTGGGGTCAGCCTGTAGATAGGGCGCGCCTTGGGTACAGCCCCCTTGAGTTGTATAGAGTGCTAAATATGCTTCTCAGGAGGCAGCCCAAGTAACACTTCCTTAAATATTTCTGGGTGGCGGGCCACAATGTTGCGGTCCTGAGGCGTGGAGGTGTCCTGGTGGTCTTTGAAGTTTATGATCTTGTACTGGCAGGAGTCCCAGTCAATTGACTTCAAATCCTTCTTCTTGCCCTGGGTCTCTGTGATACACACAAAGACGTGGTCACGTAGTAGTTGGTCCACAGAGTCAGGGTAGATCTGGTGATTGACATCTTCACGCTTGATGGCCAATACTGAGGTTGCCCAGTCTACGTGAGGATTGTTCTTTTGTAACCAGTCTAGTCCCAGTACAATGTCAAACTTGGGAAAGTCAATGACAGGACCTTGAATGGTGGAGTGGAGATTCTCAAGCATGACAGAGAAGGGGGCAGTTTCCTTTGTCACAGCAATGTGGTGTTCATCAGCCAGGACCACATTTTTAATCTGCAAAGGATTAGTGGTCAGCTTGAACTTATTCACAAAGATGCTGTTGACTAAGGTTCAGTCTGCGCCTGAGTCCAAGAGTGCTGAGCCTATGTAACTTCAAAAGCGGAAAGGATAGGACATCAATTTATTGGGATGTCTGGCAATGGTATACAGTACTGGGTCTTCCGAGGGCACCTGGATCATTGGGCATTGGTCCATGTCCTTGGGTCAGTATTCATTGTTGGGCAAGTCAGGAGTTGCGTGGGGAGAGCTTGGCTTGCTTAGTGCTCTCCCCAGGCTTTTCCCTCATCTGGGTTGCCTTGCGTGGCGGTGACGCGGAAATGGGTACAGTTTGACTGGCCATTGTTTCCATTTCCATGTCCATTGGAACCTGTGGGCTTTTGGTTGGCGTTGCTTCTGTTGCCTCCAGGAGGTGGTTGAGAGGAGCGCCTTCTTGGATGGGAATCCTTGGGTCTTTCTTGTTTCCCAGTTTGTGCCTTGTGCAGAGCATTGGATGTCTGTTCCGCTTTTTCTGCTTCACAGTATAGGCTTTGCAGGTTGGTCACCTGATCCAGGTTCACATGTCTCATCATGTGCAACTTGAGAGCGTTGTAGTATATGAGGTGTGTGGCTGGGGTGTCAAAGGCCATGTTGGAGGGTGCACAAAGGTGGAGTTCCTTGTAGGCGCGGGCGAGTTCCTTTACAGTGCCTGTCTGGGTCAGGTTCTTTACTTGGCAAATGATCATGAGTGCTGTATCCTTTAGCACAAATCTTGCCAGGAAGTCTTGCTTAAAGGTATCCCAGTTCTTGTCAATGTGCTCTTTGTGCCACTTGTTGCACCAGGTGCCAGCGTCATGGGTCAGGCAAATGGAAATCTCTGCAATCCAAAATTGCTGTGGGCATTTCATCTGAGCTAGCTTACTCTGGGCGGACTGGATCCATGTGGCAGTGTTGTTGCCGTTGGCCTCAACAAAAGGTTCCAAGGCAGTGCTTTGTAGTCTTTGAGCTACATAGGCAGGCATGGTGGTTTTGTTGGCTGGCTGCGGCATTGATGGCGGAGCCTGAAAGAACCCTTGTGCAGACATGGCGTTGAAGGCGGGTAGCGGGATTACTGTGTTTTGGTATAGGACAAAACCATCAGGTATTGCGGTACCAGGAGTGTGCGGAGTTTAGTTGGACGGGAGGCCAGACATAATTATGTTGAGGATTTGTTGGCTGTGGCGTGTGCAGGCAACAGGCGGAATTTTTCAAGATGAGGTAGGATGGAGAACCTACCTGTGCTACCAATGTTGTAAATGTGCTGTTTTAGCAGAGTTACACAGGGAAAAATATTTAGAAGCTAGATAATAATCTTTATTGTGATATAGTGATTATATAGTTCACGTGAATCAATGGATAATATGAACATGATTGGTGATCACACAATTGGATGGAAGAAGGGGGTGGCTTGATCCTGATAACAAGTCAAGCGCCAAAACAAGTTATCCACCGTAAAGGATCATCATCTGTTCATGTTGTTGAATTTGGTAATTTGAGTTGACTTCCTAGTCTGGCTTTGAGTGACCGGATAATTGGATTGCGGGTCACAAACCCTCTTGATTGGAACCTTGCTGGTGGGTCAAGCCTGCGGTTTTGATAATAACATCTGAAGTTCCCAACTTTATACTATCTTAAAAGGAAAATATTTATATTAATATAAATATATGAGCTAATTTTTAGATCCAAACTCCTCTTATCAAGCTTACTTTTTAAATAAAAGTATCATATCTGTTATCAGAAATCTGACACCCCATCATTTTTATTGAGCTTTACCCTGGGAAGCAATAAGGTACCCTGACTAGTGGATGCCCTATTACAAACTCTACCAGCATAGGAGGCTTTGGAATAGGTCCTTTGTAATCTAAGAAGCTTTTAACATCACTACTCTGACCTATGAAAGTCAGGGCAATCAAGAACACGCTGGGGTACAGCTAAATCAGCTGGTCTCTGGTTGCCTGTATTATTCCAAGATAGCTCTAATGCCCCACTGGGTTAGAAATACAGTAGGGCTGATATTTTCTGTACCCCATATCTAACAGATTTCTGAGAATGAGTTGGACACACCAAATCACATCAGCGTCCTGCTGGTTGCCCTGTGATTAACTGAATTGATATTTGTGCCTTGTGTTAGCTGGATGCAATGTGGCTCAGAAATGATATTTCTGCCCCCTCAGAACCCAAGTCTTTAAGAGGGTTTCAACCCCTGGTCATGACTGCCTGCACACCACTCATCTGCATTTTTTGGGATTAAATCCTCTCTGATTCAAACCACAGGTAATATTGAAGATGAAAACACCAGCATAGAAGTGCCAATTATTGCAACTAAGGACAGTCACCTTAAGTTGCCTATTGGGGGCAAAAAAGTCTGCTATTGGCTTGATGAGTCTGAGTTCTATCCTGGTAGCCAATCAGGATTTACCCTTCCAGAAAGATGCTGACCTACACACTGCCCCTGGGTATGATGCTTGGGAACAGAAGGGTTGTGATATCCTTCTAGATAAATACGCCAATGAAAGCCCACCCTGCATCTGTATCATTTGCCACCCTCAACTGTGGGTGTCCTGCCCACCCAAATTCCCATTTACCAATCTTATGATGATTCCTGATCAGTAAATTTAAAGTCTGGCAATGTGGTGCTATATGAACCCTTAGACCCTTTACCAGGCGTTATTGAAATTTTTGAATAAAGGGCATGAGATGTTGGTTTAATCAAATATTGCCATATTTTATCTTAGTTGTCTGCCAATTCAACTCTAACCTTTCTGGACTGCCCACCTGCCCGCAAGTTCTTGTCCTCCAGGTGCTCTATTTGTTCCTGACCACTTTACAGAGTACCCTTTGAAACTCAAATATTGAGGATACATCACCAGGAATTTACTTGTACATAGCCTCTTGGCTCATACTAAAGAGTTGATCAGATTTAACAGAAACAGTCCTTGGTTTACCACTGAACCTTGACTGTTTAAAGATAGGTACAACTTCCTCCATCTACATTAACTGGACATGGTGCCACCTCTTACCCCCAAAACAATGCCTGTGTCTGCCTCCAAACTTCTCCCAGTCAATTCCAATAAGCTGTTTAGAATAGTGTACATCACCCTTCTGGGGGTGATTGACACTATCATGCTGTCTTCTGGGCTGTGGTATTGGGTGGAAAAATCTATGCTGTACCCATATAAGCTAGCACCAAGCTTATGGTGGCTTTGTCTGCCCAGCCAATCCCCAAAAATGATGAGCCAGCCGCCCAATGCTGATTCCCTTACATTATGGGGATCCAGTTCAAACCCAGTAGCCTGAGCCCCAGGATATTGGTTATTCTTGGGGCATCTTGTATGTTTATTGTAGCCATAATCACTTATTTCATTTTATTATGACCAAGATCCTGCTTTCTTCTGTGTGGAAGAGTTTGAACCTGACTGATCCCACAAAACCTGACACCACTGCTGAATCCACCAAAGGCCTCTTCTCCCAGATGAAGAGTGTGATAGTCAAACAATCTATCACCAAGGTGGAGATGCCCCAGATAGGAAAACTCACTCTTGAAGAGACCTGTTGCGCCATACCAGTAATCTGCCTACACTTTCAAGAGAATGCTTTCTTCTATTCCAGTGATACTGAGAAGGCTCCTGAGATAGCTGCCATGCTCTTTGGAGACGCCCTTGACTGGGTTGGCAAGGCCACCGCCAATGCCATAGAATTTGGTCTTGACTACGCCAAGTTTGAGGCTGAACTGATGGCCACAGTGACAGAAATTGACAGATAATAAGAAGCAGTCTCCATGTGGTGATTAATCACCACCCAAATCCCCATGGAGTTGATTATTAACCACCAACAAAGCTTCAAGTGCTGTTCTGTAAAATTTCCAAAGGATACACTGGGATTAAGAAAAATGATTAAGCCCAACCAGAGAAGCCCTAGGTAAATGGTTGGGGAGAGAATCAATGTATATTCTGCATAGAATTTGGGACATTGAGATGTAATAAGAGTCTCAGCTTCAGATACGGCGGGGAAAACTCCAAGATTTGCGGGCATCAGATTAACATTGGGCAGAGGCAACAACAAAGTACCAACAGTGGGACCCCATCTTCCTGTAATGATTTGACTAGGAATTGTTGCAACTGAACCAATGGGGATTCAGTATTTGTAATTGGGGAAGACAACAGTCCAATAGAAAGGACAGAAAGGATAAGAATAAGGTATTGTTTATTATAGAATACTGTGATTAATATACTATATGGGGAAAGCCACAAGGCCACAATGGGGTGGCATAGTGGGAAGTTCCATGTAAGGTTCAAAGCCAAGGAATAACTTGTGCGGGGATCAGCAAGTTGAATTGGTAACACTCCTAATTATGATGAAGTACTTGTCATTTGATATTGCCATCAGATTAATCCATGTTGTTAGATACGTCAAGGAGCAACTCATTGAGCGCCCCCTGTGTATTGTAAGATACGTTAGCAGGCAAGTCTGGAGGCTTGGTTGCAACAGAATTAAATTGTAGGGAATGTAGCACAGCAGGCCAACTACAGGATGCATGATAAAAAAGCTAATCCAGGAGAATATTTGATTTTATTTGAGTAAACTTTTAGGGAGGACTCAACTCTTAAGAGTTGAACAGTGAAAATTTTCCATTATGTACCAAAATTTGACTAAGCAACACCACCTGGATCCATGGATCCTATAATGTTTACATCATCTAAAGAGTACCTGGTCCACTATGCAAAAAACCCTTTAGTGACTAATTTCTGGTGTCTGTTCTGATAAATAAGATTGTATCAAATGTCTCTCAAATTATGTCTATTTATCAGGGTCAACTTGCAAACTGGAGAAGCAGTAACCCAGTTCCAATTGACAGTTTGATTCAAATCTATTAAATTGGTTAACCTGGTTAACAGGTTGCCCGATTTTTGAGCCTTGCAACTAGGCCAGATAATCCCAGGCATTATGGAACCTACTGTGACATTACCCTCTGCTTTAGCCTGTGGCACAATACCACCATCTGGAAGGTGGGACAGGAAGAAATTCTTGTGGGCAGGAGGGAGGTTCCTTGCCGCCAAAGTAAGCTCAGGATGACCAATGACTGTAGGATTATGGTTGTAAAACTCTCAGATGAGATTGGGGGAATTAGAGAAATTATAGTGTGGAACCCAAGAAGTCTCAGAGTTGGGATAACTTTTCCAAGACACCAAGAACTCAGATTGACAACAGTTCTTATGAGAATCTATGATGTAATTCAATTCATACTCAGGCTCTCCCTCCACCAAAATAGGCTGGAAAGAAACTACCTCCATACCACAGAAATGAGTCAGAAGACATTCATGGAAGGTATGGAAGATCTTGAAAGAGGGAGATACTCCAATAGGCAGAGGGACCAATCTGGTGTTTAACTTTGAAAGGACTGACTTTCTTTGGACCTAACTTGCAAAATGGGAACTTTAACTTCATATTGTGAGCATCAACCATGACTAGATCACCTGGCTGGTAGGTAGGACCCTCCTGGTGCTTGCAATCTGCATATTCCTTGTAAGTTGTCACAGCAGTGGTAAGAGTACACTGGAGCTCCTGATGGATCTGCTTCAATGCAGCAGCTTAATCAGTTGAAGCCTTTACATTGCTAACTAGTCTAGGACCCATGTTTGACAAATGATTGTAACCCACATTGGCAAAGAATAGTGAGACCTGATTCAACGTGTGGGGAGCATTATTATACGTAAACTCTGTCATGGGTAGGGGTTGAGCACCAGTTATCCTGTTGTTCATTAGTGTAATATCTCAGGTAGACCTCCAAACTTTGGTTTATCCTCTCTGTTTGTCCATAAGACTGGGGGTGGAAAGCAGTGGAGCGGCAGAGCTTGATTTCAAGAATCCCAGTAAAGACTTCCCAGACCTGAGCAATAAATTGGGGCCCACAATCACTCACTATCTCCATTGGGATACCATGTAGGGAGAAGATTCTGTCCACAAACAACCTTGCCGTTTCCACCAACATAACTTTAGTTGAGCAAGGAACAAAGGGTGTCATCTTTGTGAAACTATCTACCACCACCATGATTGTATTGAACTCATTAGAGTCAGGGAGTTTACTGATTAAATCCACTAATAATGACATCCAAGGCCCTGAAGCTGGCTGTAATAGAACCAACAAACCAGTAGTCTTGTTCCTGCTAGCCTTGGACTGAACACACACCAAACAATCCCAAACATAAGCTGCTACTTGCACCATCAAACCCTTCCAAGAGAACTGTCTATAAATCAACTCAATTGTCTTTTTTTTCCCTGTGTGGCCTGCTGTAGGACAAGTGTGGTAAGCTTCCATGATTTTATCCCAAATTGTTCCCTCTGGGACCCATAGGAAGCCCTGATAGTAAAGAACCAGACCTATCTTGTGGTAGCTTTGCAGCTGACCCATTGGATGCATACATTCCAGTTCTAATGATCTGTTGTAATACTTGGACAGGGGCTGCTAAAACTTAAATTTGGATTATAAGTCAAGGTCTGAACCCTCAGTTTAGGACATGGTGGCAAGAGTAGCAGGTGGAGTCAATACAAAGGGAGCCACATACTCATCTAGAATCAAGTTATGTGTGTTAAACTCAGCATCCAAACTTTTATCAGGAAGATTGGAAGGATTTTGCTCAACGCATCAGCCAGGGGCAACTGTGGTAAGTTTGAATCCCTGGTGCTTGACACTATAGTAAAGTGAGAATTCAGCTTTTTCCCTGATTGACAACTGGAAATTGACACTTTTTTAATTAACAGATCTCAATGTACTGAAAAATTTTAATTTAAATTAAGCTATACAGCTATGGTATACTAAAGTAACTCCAGAGAGCTCAAAAATGCAATAGAAACAGTATCTTAATTAATAAAAATAAGGAGAAATAAGCCACTATTTCTCATTTTACTATGTAATTTACACTCTTCATTATAAACATATTTTTTATTACCAAAAAATTGAAATTCCAACTAACCAAAAATAAACACAAACACAACAATAAAATTTATGAAAAATATGAAGAAATATAAATCTTTATTTGATATAGTTCATATAAGCACAACTGTGAATATCATATGTTTTATTAGTATATTAACACAAATTTAGATATTTTACTCACTTTCAACTATAACTATCCATCTCAAACTTACCATGTATACATGAAATAATCAGTGATATTTAATTAAATCAAAATTTTTAAAAATTAAAATTAAAAACTAAATGATCAAAACTAAAAAGTAAGAATTAAAACTAAAAAGTTAAAAGTTAAAACCATAGAATCAAACAAGCAAGTTTATTCCTCTCCATCCTTCCCCTTTTTCATTTCAGCCCCTTCCAGGAGGGCAGTTGCAATAAGCTCAAGCTGCTGCTTAAGCTCAGAGGCCTTATACTTGTGCTTGGCCGCACCCTGGATGGCCTTGGTGAAGAGGGTGGAGCGGGTTGTAGGCTTGGTGGGGGAGACGCGGTTGGCAAGATATCTGAGCTTGGAGATGGGTTTCTCTTGCTCATGCTGCAGGAGGGAAAAGAACTTATTGAACTTCGGATGAAGCCCAAAGTTGGCCTTAAGGTGCTTGTGATAAGCCTCTAGTGCCAAAGTGGTCTTGAGCTCCCTGTTGTTGGTTGCCCAGTAAACGTTCCAACTGGCCTTGGCGCAGGCCTTGCCTCACCTCTGCGTGACGGCCTTCCTAATCCACTGGGGCTCAAAGTACTCAAGGAAAGGCTTGAACTCTGAGTGCTTTGATATGTAAATATTCTTTGAGAGAACCTCAAACCCCTGCGCAGTGTGCTCTGGCTTTAAAAAAGCCAAGGCACTGAATTGTGCCAGCACAAATTTGCAGATGTCCAAAGTGTCCCTCTGGCTCAACCTACTAAGCTTGGCGTGGGCCTGCACGCTGCAAGCAACTGCTTGACAAAAGTGGAAGTGGCACCCCTGCACCTCTCTGCTGAAAAGCTGCTCAAATGCATTGAGCTGAGCAGGCTTGAAGTCCATGATGCACACATGAGGCCCAAGAGCTCTTAGCCTCACCTTTTTCTCTAAGTCCAGGGTGTCCTGGTCCTTGTCAGAGGCAGGTGGGTTGGCACAGGTGTGGGGAGGTCTTCTTGGATTTATCATTGTTGGCAGGAGGAAGGAGGGCAATTTCTTGGAAGAGGATGGAGAACGCGCGGGTATAGATGGCCTCAGTGGCCCCAGGAAGAAGAAAGAACACAAGTGGAATCACCCAGATGTCAATCTGGGCATGGACTAACCAGAGCTGCTTGAACATCCAGGGGCAAGTGGCAAAGGTACCATCAACTAGCCAGGTTGACGCCCTTTTCAACTCCATCAGGTTCTGCTGAGTTGTGTAGCAGATTATGCAGTCCTTGGCAGCAGGCCTGCTGTCATGGAGCAGGAAGCGCTCTCCACTTGGAAGCTGCTTAAGCTCATGAGTGAGCGTGAGCTCAGAGAGGACGTCCAAAGCCTTGGGGGGAGGGGGATTGGCGGCAATACGCTTATTGCTGATGAATTTGACCAACTGCTCCTGTGTTGGTACCAACTTAAGATTGTTGGATTTGAGATGTTGCAAAGCCTTTATGGCCAGATCAGAAGCCTGGAGATGAGAGGATGTGGGTATTACTTGAACAAGGTACCATTTTAACATCCAAGTGATTATATAATTGGGGGCTTGCAAGTGTGCTCCCCCTTCTCCGCTGTTACTCGCTCCCAGCCCTTGGTGTTTAGCCAGGCCCCGCAAGTCTTATACTCACATACAAAGTGCTTACTCTTAGTTTGGCATTTTTGGTTATTACAGTTAAAGATGTAATTTTCAGCAACATATCCAGGGCTGCCCTTTACGGACATTATTGGGAAGTAACGGTGGAAGCGCTTGGGGACTTTGAACTATCCATCCATATTGCAGATATTGTGGATGGCCAGTGGATCCCAAGCCACATGATCAGACGCTTTGAACCTCTGTGAGTACTCCTCATGCTCATCTTGGGGGTCAGATGAGGGAGAGGGGAAGGGTTCTTTGAGGCCTATTTGGATGCCTCATTTTTCTTGCCAGAAGAAGGGGTGGGATCCTTGGCAGCCTTTGGCTTCTTGATACAGCGCTTCTTAGTGGGATCAGAGTTGGCCCCTGACTCGTAAAAGGAGTATTTAGTGAGAGAGTCATCACTTTTATTTAAAGATTTGGGGGGGGAAGTTGAAGATGAGGGGGGAGGGGATGGATAAGGAGGAGATAGAGTTGGAGACTTTGCCTTTGCAGGCTTCTTGAAATTCTTGGGGTTGGTGACTGGTTCCTTGGAGCCCTTGGAGGCTTGGCGCTCAGTAGGCTTATTGTTCTTGTTTGATCTTGGATAAAGGAAAGTTTAGTTTTGTAAATAAAACAGTATGAAAGATATAAAACACAAAGAGGTAAAGCAAAACAAAAGTTAAGTAAAAAGTATGCAAATAAAGTTTTATTTATCAAGAAAAAAACATAACAAAGTAAATAGAAGCAAAATAGAAGTTCAAAGTATAGATATATAAGATAAAACATAGAAAATAAGTGAATTTATGATTAAGCGTCAAAGATGTTAGTATCAGGGATCCAGGTTTGGGCGGCTGGCCTGTCGTTTTCAGGGGTAACTCAGGCCAGGTTTTTTGCAGGCAATGCCCACCACAAGAGGAGAGCTAACTTTAAAAGGTAGGAGGAGAACTTTCCCACCCAGGACCACGGGCTGGCGGCCAGGATTATAGTGTCAATCACCCCTGTGAGGGTGATGTACACAATCCCAAAAAGCTTGCCAGAATGGTGGTTGGGAGGTTGGGTGAGGAAGCAGGCATAGGTTTTGGGGTCACAGGCGGTTCCATGGGCAGGTTGTAAGCAGGGAGATAGTTGAATTTCCCTCTGAACAACTTGGGTGTTGAAAATATCCACAGGCCTTGTTGGTTGTATCTAATTGCAGATTGTATGTAGGCCAAAGGATTGAGTTTGAGTATCTTTTCTGGGGTATATTCCTTGCATTCAGATTTCAGAGGGTAGTTGGTAAAATGGACGGGTCCAAAGGGTACACCAGGAGGACAGAAAACAGCATGTGGTGGGGCAGGTGGGCCAGGAGATCTCAAACTGAATTGGTAGACAGAAAATACAAAATAAGGCAATAGCTGTGTGAGCCAAAATAACATAACCTTTATTCAAAAATGGCAATAATTTTGGAGCGCAGGATACTTTGATCTATATAGTACCCCACCTCCAAACTTAACATTTTTCATGGGGGGCTCATCAAGGCATTGGGAAAGGCAGGGCTGGGGGAACTGGGTGCTTGGGCCCAAAGGCAGCAAAATGGCACCTAGCCCAGGAGTTCTTTCATTGGTCAAGAATCTCAATTTGGCTACCTGATTATCTTGCTTTAGTGTTGTGGTCATGGGACCAGTCTGTGGGCCTGTGCCTCTTTCCTGGGTTGGCTCTTGATTAGTTGCTGGTGTAGACTTCAAGTTCATGAAGCTAATAGATGCCAAATCAGTACCTCCATTAGGCACTGTGATTAGTCTTCCATTAGGTGCAATAATTTCCTTGGTTTGGCTTGTTTCACTGCATGGACCAACATTCTTGGTACCAGCTTGTGGGGGCTCAATCCCAGAAAGGCGCCGGCAGGCGGTTCACAGGCCCAACGGCCTGGGGGGTACAGGGTCAGGGTTTGATTCCTGCTCCCGGGCCCAGGTTTCCAGAGAGGAAGAATTGTCAATCCCGACACCATCCCCTTCTTCCCCCAAGAGCCCTCCCTTCTGATTCTTCTTGTTCAGGTAGAGTTGGACGGCTTCTTGGGCATTAGTCAGATTGCTCAGCAGTTCCCAAGTACTTTATTCAAGTGGGTATCCTTTCCACTTGAAGTAATACTGGGGTTTTTGGTAGTGGGTTTGGTTACTGTGTATGTATTAAACTTCATATTCCTCAGTGCAGCCTGTTTGGATGGGTGGGGGGCTGTCTTAATCCGTTGGTGGGGGAGCAGATTCCCATCTTTTTTGAACAGCAGGGAGCAGTGGAACACATCATGAATCTTCCAGGAGGGGGGTAGGTCTAGCTTGAAGGCAACCTCACCAACTAGTTTGGTGATCTTATGGGGGCTTCTTCTTCTGTGAGCTAATTTCCTGCAGGGCACGTGCATGGGTACATTTCAGGAGTCTAGGTATACTTTTTCTCCAACTTGTAAGGGTTGACCTGGGGTTTTCTTGCGGTCAGCAAAGGCTTTGTATGTTTGCACTGCACGGTTCAGGTTGGTCAAGCATGTTTTTTGTGTGTCGTGAATCTGTTCAATCCAGGAGTGCCCAGTGGTGTTTGATTCTTTTTTGCCAATCTGGGGGTCCCAGGTGGGGTCAAACCCATAGTTGGCTTTGAATGGGGACATACCTGTGGAGGTGTGGTCCTTACTGTTGTAGGCAAACTGGGCCATAGGAGCATTTTGGCCCAATTGTCCTGATCATCATTGGCATAGCATCAAAGATATTGTTCAAGGATCTGGTTTACTTGTTCAGTTTGGCCGTCTGTCTGTGGGTGATAGGAGGTAGATACACATTGCTTGATTACCAAGTCTTTCATCACCTGTGTCCAGTAGTTTGACGTGAATTGTGGTCCTCTGTCTGTGATGATTTTCTCAGGTGTTCTGTGTTGCGTGAGGATGCAGTTGTGGAAGTGTTGGGCTGTTTCTGCTGCTGTGCAATTGTTGATGGTTGGTACAAAGTATGCCATCTTGGTGAAGCGGTCTACCATGACCAGGATTACATTGTACGTGAGAGATGGCAGCAGTTCCAAGATGTAGTCAATGGAGACAGATCTCCAAGGTTCATGGGGTATATTCAAGGGTCTTTGTTGCAGATCCTGAATGGATTAGACTAAATTTGTCCATCTAGGGATTAAGCAACGGAACAATTGCACAATTGTGCTATTGTATCCTGATTCTACTAGTGATAAAGACGTTTAAAACGCCTCTAAAACAGGTGTTCAATTGGCCTTTTGAATATGCACAAGGCACAGGCTTCACTTCCTGGATTATAAAAAGAACAACAAAGTTATTTATATCTACCTCTTTAAGGAAAGCTGCAAGGAAGCAGTTGTTCTCTTGTGCAGCACTTTTAGCTATGACAATCCACTCTCCTCCATTTGGGAAGTCCTTCTGTCTGCGCCTCCCTGCCTCTGGTGGCAATTCCCCTGCCTCATACTATATAGGTGTGATACTATCTAAATAAACACAAGTTTTGTCTTATTATCTTCTTATATTCTTCTGTCCTTACCCAGGATGTCACTATACCACAACAGGTATAGTATTAAGATAAAGAAGTAGTAGACTAACTATTTGTAGAAATCAGCACCCAGGCTGCATATTTTACAATATTGGCGCTCATGGCTTCTTCAAACCACAGCTTCTTCTCTTCCTACCCCTGCGGCCTTGTTTTTGTGGAGGGAGAAATGCCCTTGCCTATACCTGCGGCTCCTGCTGCCCAACTCACTCCAGGATCAACCTTCACTGCTTCTGGCTCTCTATCTGGTAGACTCCATGGCTCTTCCTATGGTCAACCAGGACTTAGCCAGTAATTGCCTAACTGCCAACAACTTTTGGAAATTGCCAGCTCCCAGTCAAGTATGATCTCCTGGATGAACTCCATTGAAAAAGCCCTTACCTCCTTGATACCAATCCAGCCTGACCCCATGGCTGAAGCAACTGGTATGAACCGCGTCTCCTGCTCCTTGGAGCCTGCCTTGATGAAGGAAGTATGCTGTCAATATTATCCTCCTCCTTCTTCTGGTTGTTCTCCTGATGGAATCTCCCTTAATTCTGGCACCCTCCAAACTTTTAGCCGCTCTGGCCCCTGCTCTGGCCTCCCAAACCTTGCTCAAAATATATCAGAAGCTGTTCACTCTCCCTCTGGAATGGCTCTATAGATGAGCATGATAGAACATGTATTTTCTTCCTTGGTACCCACCCAGATGAATCAGCATTTTGCCCTGGAGTTCTATGATCATCAACAGAAAACTCCTAAGCCAGAAGACACCCATAAAAGATGCACCATGAGATTCTCTGCTCTTCAGGATACTATAAAGGCTCAAGAGAGACGGATGGGATTTCTGGAAGAGGAATTAGTTCTGGCCTTTCAGGAAAAGAAAGAGTGGCTAGATGAGTTGGATACTTAATGTGATCTCCTGACTCCCTTCAAGACCAACTAAGCAAGCACCTTAAAGATGCCTCAGCAATTAGTACCCCTAATACTCTGATGGGATTGTATGGTAATGTTAAAGCTGATAGTTCCCCCTCTCAGAAGATCCTTACTACATTGCCCCTTCCTGACTCCCACAACTGTCACAGAAGCAATGAAGAGGATGTCTTCTTCATTGCACCTTCAGCAGGTACCCTGGAGTCTCCCTGGGAACCTGATAACAATCCCTCCATCACTCCTGATGGTTCTGAAACAACTAAACCTCAGGCTAGTCAGAGCAAGGAAGAATTCACTGATAATTCTGGCATTGAGTAGTATAATGAAGATCACTCAAAAAACTACTAAGCAGCCAGGAAAAGGAGAAATCCTTGGTTGCATTTGTGGTTTCACCTCCCTCCTCTCCCCCCATTCCTCTCCCCCCTGACAAGCCTGTGCCTGACCCTGGCACTTGTTGTTCCTTTACAACAGAGCTTTCTGATACCCCTCTGCTGGTTGAATTTGCCTCTCAATAAGAAACGTTGGATTCTTGCACTGTGAGAATGCAAGAAGATCTTGACTACTGGGTCCCCACATCCAAGTTCTTATTGGCCATGAACCTGATACCTGGCTACTGGAAGATTGATCTCCCTCCAGATGACCCATAGAAGTGTGCCATCCTTGCCAACCAAAGACTTTTAAAACCTATCAGGATGCCTCACGGTCTCTCTAATGCCCCAGCCACCTTCCAACAAGCTATGGACGCTGTGATGGGGAATCTCAAACCCTCATGTGTCCTGGTCTATCTGGATGGCATTAAAGTCTTCTCTTGCATCTATAACAAACACCTGGATCCCCTGGAAGAATTGTTCAAATGTCTGTTGGCTGCTACACTTAAGCTGAATCCAAAGAAATGCAACTTCTTTAATGAGAACTTGGAATTCCTTGGGTTCATCATCAGTTGTGATGGCCCCTGTCTCATAATTATCAAGGTAGAGGCCATTAAGAAGATGCAGGTGACTGTAAGCAAGAGGGACATCCAGGTCTTACCGGGGTTGGCTGGCTATTATTGCCACTTTATCCCCAACCTTGATTCCCTGGGCAGTACAGTGTTCCAACTCCTTCAAGCTGATGTGGGCTTCTTCTGGGGCCTGGCTTACATACAGCAAGTGCTACTCTCAAGAAAACACTGACTGCAGCTCCTGCACTGGTCTACACTGACTTTTCCCAGCCGTTTTTGGTTCATAAAGATGCTAGTCTGACTGCAATTGGGGGAGTTCTCTCCCAACTGGACTCTGACAGACTTGAACACCCTGTTAGATACTGCTTGTGTACGCTTAATGTTTACAAGAGGAACTACACTGTCACCAAACAAGAGCGTCTGGCTGTGATATACTCCTACCAACAATTCAGAGTCTATCTCCATGGGGTACATTTCACAGTTGTAACAGACCATGCCTCCTTGCAATGGCTGAAGACCCTCAAGGACCCCAAAGGACGTCTGGCGTGTTGGGCCATTAAACTTCAGGCTTATGACTATGAAATCATTCATCAAGCCAGAACAGCCCACCAGAATGCCGACTGCCGCTCCTGCCTTCCCATTGTTGCTTTAGTGTCCCCCATGGCTGACATTCTCTATGAAAAGCCTATAGAGGATCCTTCTTTGTGGTAGGAGGAGTCAGTAGAGATACAGAGAGCTCTCAAGAAGCTAACTGTTGATACCAAGGTCTCTAAGGGACAACTCCTGAAGCTTTGTGGAGACTCCTGGCTATCCTACATATGCCAATCCCTACGCATGGACTCAGTGGTGGCTGCTCACAAGACTACTGGCCATGGTGGCATACAGAAGACGTTAGCTCTGTTACAGCAGCACTGCTTCTGGGAAGGAATGCACACTGACGTAGTAGATATGCTAGCAAACTGCCATGACTGCAACAATGAGAGACCCAAGGTTACCAAGTTTTAACACAGACTTGTTTGCCCTGGGTTTGCCTTCCACACTGTAGCCATTGATGTATTAAGTCCCCTGTCAGCTACCAACAGTTGCAACAAGTTCATCATTGTGGCTTTTGACCATCTGACTAAATGGGTAGAGGCCAAGGCAATTCCCAACCAATCTTCACTGGTGACAGCCACGTTCATCCTGGAGAATATCATATACAAACATGGCTGCCCCCAGATTCTGCTGATAGACAATGGTACCAACTTCACTAGTTGTATCATCCCCTGCCTCAACCAACTGATGGGAATTCATGGGACACTATCCACTCCTTATCACCCACAGACAAATGGCATGGTAGAGTGCACTAATGGGAACCTGGTACAGATACTCCAGAAGATTAGTCACCAACATAAGACTGAATGAGATACCTTCCTGCCTGCGGCCACCTTTGCATATAACATTGGGTACCATTGTGTCACTAGAAAGCCATCCTTCCAACTGCTCTATGGTTGGCAACCAGGGCTTCCCCTTTTACTATATTCCTTGGTAAAGCTCAGCCTGGCTGTGTCCCCAGAGGCGTACCTCAACAAGCTGGTTCAAACTCTTATTTTCTTGCAATCAGAGGCCTACACTGTAAACTCAAACCATAAGTTGCAGGACCTAGAACAAGCTGCATCCAAAAGCCCCGCCTTACCCACTTACCTGGTAGGAGCCTCAGTCTACTTCTTCAGCAATAGAGGGTACAGCCACAAATCCAAACTTGCCTCCCTTTGGAAGGCCCAGTTCAAGTTATCCAGAAGACTGGTCCCAACTCCTACATCCTTAATGAGCCCCATTCTGGGCAATTGATCACTAGAGTATACGCTCAGTATATGTGTGCTGCTCCTAGTGACCAATAGTAAGCCCCAATGAGGACAACAACCCAAAAAAACAGAAGCCTAATTAAAAAATTCCCTGGGTTGTTGTCCTATTTGCAATAGTGTTGCACCAAAGTATGAGGAATAAGAATAAAAGAATAAGGTGTTTATTAGAGACTGGCAAGACTCTTCCAGTACTGCACCAACTGTTCTACCACCTGAATGACAGCCAAGAAACACAACTGGTTGCCTACAGATCCAGAAAGACAATGACCAAGGATTGGGCAACAAACCCCCACCAAGTGAGACACACAATTGACCCCAATTTCCACAGGAAAGGTGACCACCAAGAAGATACAGTCCCACAGAAGACTCTCACAAAGGACATACTCTACTGGGACCTGACCACCCACCCACCCCGTAGAAAACAGATAGGGCCCACTCAAGGAAGACCCCCATGTTCTCCTCCCGCTTGGTATCACAGTGGTTGGTTCCTCAAAGAACATGGTTGCCAGCCATCACCATTGGTGTCAGATGAGCAGTTCCCTCCACTGTGTATGATTTCAACACTTCCTGGAAGGCTTGTCAAAGAAGTTGCTCAAAGTTGTCAGAGGTTTTCCAACTGACTGGTTGAGCCTCGGTAACCCCAGGTGTTGCCCAAGCGCAAAGGACTGACTTCACTATGTTGGATACTGTCCCCTGTTGCAAGACTGAGAGCCCTTGACCCTCAAATTGGAATTCCTTCAGCTGAGCCTCCAAGTATTCTTCTGCTGCCCACATGGAGAACTGCCAATGGATACTGTTACCCTTTTGCAACCCAGTTCCTGTCACCTCCCTGGGCTCACTCAAAGCTAGGAACAGCACAGCAAACAATTGGTCTGTCCCCCCTAAGGCCAGTTGAGGCACCAGTAGCTGATCTAAGTGAAACCCCAAGTCCAGATAGCTGCCATCCACACCATGCAGGACTACTTGCTTCTCTGCTGCCTTCACCACCTCCACTAGCCTGGTATGCTTGCGCCTCTTTGGAATTACCACTTGCACCTTCTTCAAGACTCTTCTTGTGACTCTTCTAGAGGGACTGTTCACCATAGCCGTCACCCTGAGGCGCCAGCCATTTTTAAACCTGTTGTCTAATCCATTGGAGGGAAATGTCGCAGATCCTGAATGGTTTAGACTAAATTTATCCATCTAGGAATTAAGTGATGGAACAATTGCACAATTGCGCTATTGTATCCTGATTCTACTAGTGATAAAGACGCTTAAAACGCCTCTAAAACGTGAGTTCAATTGGCCTTTTTAATGCACACAAGGCATAGGCTTCACTTCTGGGATTATAAATAGAACAACAAAGTCATTTATATCTACCTCCTTAAGGAAAGCTGCAAGGAAGCAGTATTTCTCTCACACGGCACTTTTAGCTGTGCCAATCTACTCTCTTCCATTTGGGAAATCCTTCTGTCTGTGCCTCCCTGCCCCTGGTGGCAATTCCCTGCCTCACACTATATAAGTGCAATACTATCTAAATAAACACCAGTTTTATCTTATTATCCTCTTTATTCTTCTGTCCTTACCCAGGCTGTCACTATACCACAACAGGTATAGTATTAAGATAAAGAAGTAGTAGACCTTCCATTTGTAGAAATCAGCACCCAGGCTGCATATTTTATAACAGTCTTAGAAGTCCTTAGGTTTGTTTCTGCAAGTTTTAGTCTGCCCACAGGTCTCACACCCCTCCAGGTACATTCTTACATCTTGATCCATTTTTGGCCAAGCAAAGTTCCTTCTGATGCTCCAGAGAGTCTTGAGCCTACCCAGGTGTCCAGCCATCTCAGAATTGTGATAGTATCTCAAGACGTTGGTTCTGATGTCACCTTCTGGTACAAAGATCCTGTTGTGGAGCATTAGTATCTTTCCCTTCAATGAGTAGCCTTTTTGGTAGTGGGCGCTATCCAAGGATTTGGAGAGGTCATAGATCATGACCTTGGTGAACTTGTCTAGCGTTTGGGACCTTAGTACTTCTGATTTGCTGGCTCTGATTTTCATCAATCCCAGGTGAATGCCTAGGCTTGCTGTGTCCAAGAGGACTTGGGTGTTGTGTTTGCAGGTTTCTAGGTGGGTAGGCACCAGGCCATTCTTCTACTTAGGGCATTGGGTACCACATTCACCTTCTCTGGCTTGTAGTCTATAGTCAGAGTGTAGTCAGCCAGTTCTAAGGACCATCTTGATTGTCGTTGGTTAAGCTGGCGTGGTTTGAATAAGTAGACCAAGTTCTTGTGGTCTGTCAGGACCTTTACTGGATATTCAGCGCCACATAGGTATTGGCGCCAATGTTTCAGGGTCTTCATTATGGCTATCATCTCCTTGTCATATATTGGGTAGTTTCCTTCTGCGGGTAGCATCTTCTTGGATTAATATGCTACAGGATGTAGCATACTATCACCTCCTTCCTGAAGAAGGACCCCACTCACCGCAAAGTTGGATGCACTGGTTTCCAGTACAAATGGTTTGGAGGGATCTGGCATGATCAGGACAGGGGTGGAGGTGAAGGCAAGTTTCAAGGTTTCAAAGGCGGTGGTACATTCCAGAGTCCAGGTAAAGGTGACTTTGTCAGAGCAAAGACGGGTCAGGGGGAGGGTAATGTGAGAAATTTTTTAGATGAAATCCCTGCAATAATTTGCCAGTACTAAAAAACTTCTCACATCCTTTCTGCTTTTGAGCACCGGCCAAGATTTTATTGCTTCTACTTTATCCTGTGCCATGGCAAAGCTGCCGGTCTTCACTATGTATCCCAGGAATTCAACTTCATACTGAAAGAATTCAAATTTCTTAAGATTGGCGTGTAAGTTTGCTTGGGAGAGTTTCTCTAGTATAAGGTCCAGGTGGCGCAGGTGTTCCTCATGAGTCTTGCTGTAGATGAGAATGTTGTCCAGATATACCACACAAAAACAGTCAAGGTATTCCCCTAGGACAGTGTTGATCATCCTTTGGAAAGTGCTGGAGGCGTTGCAGAGGCCAAAGGGCATTACAAGGTACTTGTACAGCCCATATTGGGGGTTGAAGGCCGTCTTGTACTTGTCTCTATCCTTGATTTGGATTTGGTTGAACACATCTCAAAGGTCAATTTTTGAGTACATCTGGACTCCAGTCAGTACACCACAGAGGTTGTTGGCATTAAGGATGGGGTAGTGGTTCTTTACCGTAATGTTTTTCAGTTTTTAGTAATTCATGCATGGATGCATTCCACCATCTTTTTTCCCTATGAACAGCATGGGCAACAAGCAAGGGGATTTTGACACCCGGATGAGCCCTTTTTTGTCATATCCTTGAGGTATGCTTTCAAGACCACTTGTTTGCGGTGATTACAGCTGTAGATGGGGCCGTGGTGCAGTTGAGTCCCTGGTAACAGGTCTATGGCGTGGTTGTAGACTGAATGGCTGGGTAGTTTTGTGGCTGCTTCTTCACTTAACACATGGTTCCATCTCTGTAGGGGGTAGGCAGTATACCAACGCTAGGTTCTATCTTCATAGTCAAGAGTTTTTTGGTAGGGGGTTGGTCATGGCTCATACAAAAAGGAACAGTGTCACAGGATTCAGGCCGGCCCAACGTGGCAGTTTGCTCACAATAGTTCAGGATCAGTCCATGTCTGTTGGACCAGGAGTCACCCAGTATAAGGGGGTGGGGTAGTCCTAGCAAGAGGATCAGGGACAACAGGTATACATTGTGTCCAATGATCAACAGGAGTTCTTGTTCACACTCATAGCCAGTGTCCAAGGAGCTGTTTCCCATGATTACTTGTAGACTGTGCTCTGAGGCTGTCAAGCCTAATTCCTCTGCTAGGCTGGCGTTGATAAAACTTTCATCCGCCCCTATATCAATAAAGACTTTGATCTTGCGCTAATTCACTGCTACTTCTATGGTCACTTGGATGAATTTGTAAGACTGGGAAGAAGTGTTTATTTGCACCAGTGAGATTGGGGCAGTGTTCTTCTTAGGGCAGGCTCTGGTCAAGTGGCCCGCCTTGTGGCAGTGGAAGCAGGGTCCTTTGCGGTAGTGTTGTTGGAGCTCTTCAGGGGACATCCCTGTTCTGTTGGGGGTTGGTGTTCAGGGTTGGCGGATCTGGGAAGAGCCAGCATTCTCTTGGTTCATACTAAGATCCTTTCACAGGGGAATTAGCTTGTCTAGGCTGAGGGTGGGCAGATGGTGCTTCAACAGGTCCTTCATTGCTATGTTGACTCCCTTTCAGAAGATAATGGCTGCCAGTTTGTCCTCAAGGTGGGTGCAGGTTTTCAGTTTGAGGAATTTGTCAATATATGCTTGGATGGGTCAGGGGCCTTGTTGAATTTCTAACAGGGAGTTCAGGGCATAGTATCTAGTGTTGCAATCTTCCCCAGTGGCCATTAACTCAGCCTCAAACTTGGCATAGTCTAAGCAGAATTCTACATCCTCAGCTGTGGCCTTGCCAAACCAGTCCAAGGCGTCCCCCAATAGCATTGAAGCAACCCCAAGGATCTTCTTGGTGTCACTGGCATAAGAGGGGATGTTGGTATGGAAATGCAGGTGGAAGACTGGCATGGCATATCTAGTTTCCTCAAGCATGAACTTCCCCATCTGAGGCATCTCTACCTTTGTGAGGGACTGATTCACAATCATGTTTTGCACTTGGGAGGAGGGAGCTTTGTTGGTGTCTGCGGTATTGGCATTAGTTCTCTTTGGGACATTTGGGTTTGCATTCTTCCACATGGAAGAGATCAGGTTTGTGGTCATCTTATTTGTGTAATAAGTGATTATCAATAGCAAAAGCATACAAGATGCCCCAAGAAATAACAACATCTTGGGGCTCAGGATACTAGGTTTAATAAAGATTGCCATAATGTCAGGGATTCAGTCTTAGGCAGCCAGCCTGTCATTTTCAGGGGTAACTTGGGCCAGGTTTTTTGCAGGCAATGCCCACCACAAGAGGGGAGCTAACTTTAAAAGATAGGAGGCATACTTTCCCACCCATGCCAGGGATCCAGTCTTGGGAGGCCAGTCTGTTGTTTTCAGGGGTAACTTGGGCCAGGTTTTTTGCGGGCAATGCCCACCACAAGAGGGGAGCTAACTTTAAAAGGTATGAGGCAGACTTCCCCACCCAAGACCACGGGCCAGCGGCTGGGATTATAATGTCAATCACCCCTGTGAGGGTGATGTACACAATCCCAAACAGCTTGCCAGGATGGTCTGTTGGGAGGTTGGGTGCATAAGTGGGGATGGGTTTTGGGGTCATGGGTGGTTCCATGGATATGTTGTAAGCAGGGAGACAATTGAATTTCCCTCTGAACAACTTGGGTGTTGAAAATATCCATGGGCCTTGTTGGTTGTATCTAACTGTGGATTGTATGTGGGCCAGGAGATTGAGTTTGAGTATCTTTTATGGGGTGTATTCTTTGTATTTAGACTTCAGAGGGTAGTTGGAAAAATGAACGGGTCCAAAGGGTACTCCAGAAGGACAGAAAACAGCAGGCGGTGGGAAAGGCAGGCCAGGAGATCTCAAACTGAATTGGTAGACAGCAAATACAAAACAAGGCAATAGATGTATGAGCCAAATTAACATAACCTTTATTCAAAAATGGCAATTAGTTTAGAGCACAGGGTCCTTGGGTCTATATAGTACCTCATCTCTAAACTTAACATCTTCCATGGGGGTTCATCAGGGCATTGGGAAGGCCAGGGCCGGGGAAACTGGGTGCTTGGGTCCAAAGGCGGCAAAATGGCACTCAGCCTGGGAGTTCTTTCATTGGTCAGTAATCTCAATTTGGCTACCTGATTATCTTGCTTTGGTGTTGTGGTCATGGGACCAGGTTGCAGGCCCGTGCCTCTTTCCTGGGTTGGCTCTTGATTGGTTGCTGGTGTAGACTTCAAGTTTATGAAGCTAATAGTTACCAAATCAGTGCCTCCATTAGGCGCTGTGATTAATCCTTCATTTGGTGTGATGATTTCTTTGGTTTTTCTCTTTTTACCACATGGGTCAATACACTCAGTATCAGCTTGTGGGGGCTCAATCCCAGAAAAACGCGGGCAGGCAATCCTGCAGTCCACAGGCCTGGTGGCCCAAAGGAATCCAGGTTTGGGGTTTTATTCCTGCTCCCAGGCCCAGGTTTCTAGAGAGGAAGAATTGTCAATCCTGACAACCCAGGACCACAGGCTGGCAACTGGGATTATAGTGTCAATCACCCCTGTGAGGGTGATGTACGCAATCCCAAACAGCTTGCCAGAATGATTGGTTGGGAGGTCAGGTGAGGAAGCAGGCATAAGTTTTGGGGTCACGGGTGGTTCCATGTGGAGGTTGTAAGCAGGAAGGTAGTTGAATTTTCCTCTAAACAGTTTGGGTGTAGAGAATATCCATGGGCTTTGACAGTTGTATCTAACTGCAGATTGTATGCGGGCCAAAGGATCTAGTTCAAGTATTTTCTCCAGGGTGTAGTCCTTATATTCAGGCTTCAAAGGATAATCTGTGAAGTAGACGGGGCCAAAGGAAACACCAGGAGGACAGAAAACAGCAGGTGGTGGGGCAGGCAGGCCAGGAGATCTCAAACTGAATTGTTAGACAGCAAATACAAAATAAGGCAGTAGCTGGGTAAGCTAAAATAACATAACCTTTATTAAAAAATGGCAATAAGGTTTGAGCGCGGCATCTATAGGCATATACAGCATCCTGCCTCCAAATTTAGTATTTTCCATAAGGGTTTCTTCAAAATATTGGGGGAATTGTGTGCAGGTGGTCAGGAGGCCCGGGTGCAGGAGCAGCAAAATGACACTTTGGGTGGGTACATACCAAAGAACTCACTACAGGCGCTCTTAATAAATTCTCTCTTCCAATAAATTTCATTACACTTCATATTACTTTTATTATAATAAAATTTTCTAACTATTATTTTAGCAAACAAGATTTGCAAAATAAATCCTAGAGAAGGTCTTAATAAAAGCATAGTAACATACATCAATAAAATCTACTTCTAATTTGTACATGTTACATTTAACTTTTTTAATTTGAGTTTTATATTTATTTGCTAAAAGTGATATTAATGTGTTTGCATAATCCAGTATCAAGTGTTTGGGATAACCTTAGATGACACAATAAAAAATGATTATAAATAAATAAATTACTAACCTTCATTGATGGTCCTGCTGAATGTGATTGCGGGCTTGGAAACATCTAAATATAAAATGATAATTAATAAATCTTGAATAATAAATTAGAGAATATAAAAAAGTCAGATAAGCTAAGCCTTTAATTGATTGGCTGTTTGGCAAGGCAAGTGTGGATGAACAAATCAGCGTGGCCATAGAATTTGGCCACGGTCTCAGCTGGAAGGGTGTGGATCCCAGCCTGCAGCAAATTAAACAGGTCTTTGGTCCCAGTTGGGGTTTCTCGCTTGACAACTTGCTTGAGCCACCCAAAAACTTCCTCAATGGGATTTAGGAAGGGTGAATAGGCTGGGAGGAAGAGAAGGCGCAAATTTGCCGTGGCCAATTGCTGGGGGCCCACAGCAATGCTGGTGTCAATCATTGGGAATTCCTCAAGAATATCAGCCACTTTGTGGAGACCAACATTGTCTAACACAATGACATTGGTGAAGCCAGGGCTTGTGCACCTCAGGTGCTCCTGGACCAATCAGAGAAATGATAGGAAGGTCCAGCTATTGTGAGATCCCAAAATCATTTGGTATAGCTCAACCCCCCTTTGGACCAAGGAGAGCCACCATTGAATAAGCTGTGGCGCGGACTGCAGCACGCCAAGCCATCCCGTCATTTGAGCCTTTGGGGACATAGCCATATGCATTGCACATAGACAAGGCATATGCCAATTCATCAATATAGTAATATTTGACTGTCCCCTTGGCTTTGAGGGAAGTGTAGGTAGGACACACCATCTAAAAAATATCACTTCAATTTACGCCATCTCAAATTAAATTTGAGATGGCGTTTTTTGTGTTAGTGATTTTGAATCACAAAAAATTAAAATAAATTAGTAAAATAGTTAAAATTTACATATACTTTATTAATGCGGCATCTCAAAGTTATGCATCTCAATTCTGTCACTTTGAGTCAGATTAGTTAAATCTTATTTTTCTAACTTTATTTACATATAAAATCACTTAGTGTGGGGTGTGTTTACGCCATCTCAACTTTACCTCATTTCAAATCACGCTATTTATCTTTAACTAAAATAAGCTTATACCCAAATTAAAACAAAGCCTGTTGTATAGTATCAGAAGATGTTCCTATAGTATTAATCCAAGATACTTATACTAAGAACATCCTAAATAGATGCCACTATGATAGTCCTTCTAGTGATTGTCATTGCTGGGTAAAAAAAACCAGTTTTGTTTTATGTAATTTATAACTTTATTATACATGGATATGTTGATAAGGGTTCTCTTAATAAAATATTTTAATAGTGATTTTAATATGGAAGGGGGTGATTACGCCATTTCAATTTACATCGCTTAAGATCCACCTAGTTTCATATCACCCAATTGATTTGATGCGCACAATGGATAGGGGAAAATAAGGGGAAATTACCTATGACGCCAGGCTACTCTATATTGATTCCCCTACCGCAATTCCTGCTTTCCACTTTTCAAAAGTATCATTTCACGTAAAATACCATATTAATAAAGAATTTAAGAAGTTAAATGAAACTTTACATATATTTTTTGATCTCCTCTAAACAACTGGGTACTTTTAAACCCCAGTTGTATAAGCCAGTTTTGAGAAATTCAAGTTTTACTCTTTGGCCCAGTTGAGGTAGCTCCACCGTAGATTTGTTAATTTAATATAAAAAATGGTCAAAAACACTATGTTTTTGAGCTACGGTACCTCAATTACGTCACTTTGAAAACGCCATTTTGAAAGCAAGTTTTCAGTCAAAACTCAAAGTTTTGCCTACTTGCGTTACTAATAAAAATTTTATTTTTACAAAACAAAAACATTGAAATTTTGATAGTATATATTTTTCAATCTCCTCTACAATTTTATGCAAAAATTTGATACTTTTATATTAAAAACATTCTCATTTTTTTCTTTAAAAACAACCCCCAAATTGCTCATATTTTGATACTAATTCACTTTTAGATGCCTCCCAAGTCAACTGCCAAAGCTGCGCCAAAGCTTCCAAGGCCTCAAAGTCCAAAATCACTCCACCCAAGGCCAAGAAAACCCCAAAGAAGCAGCCATATAAGGCCAAAGCTCTCCCCAAGACTTCAACTCCATCATCTGAACAAGAGGGAAACAGTCCTACCCCTCCTCACTCTCCATTTGTGTACCCCCCCTCAGACCCTCGAGAGAAGTTGTTCAACTTCAATTGCCATTCTGACCCCACTTTAGAGCCTGAGGATGAAGAGGAGCAGGAGCCTGAGCCTGGTGCTCCTGCAGATGAGCCAATTGAGCTCTGGGATCTTAACTCCATCCACAATGTATGAAACTGAAATGGCACCTTTGCTGTGCCAACAACGTACCCTATCAGCTATCCAATCATGACAAAGAAAAGGGGTGTTGGCTTTGTCTACAAGGGCTACAGCTTCAGCTGTAATGATGAGAAGAAGCCCATCCGCCAACATCACTTTAAATGTGATAATGTTGGCTGCCCAGCAAGGCACACAACCTATGGGTTCACCAGATTTAAGGCCCTTACTGTTAACCACAACTGCACTGAGCCTTTTGACCCTCTCTATCAACTTATCTTCTGGTTTCTTTGCCAGGTGATCCCAACCACAAAGAATCCAACTGCAACTAAGGTTGTCAACAATGCGCTCCTTAATTTAAATGATACCCAACTAGCAACTGTTGGTGGCACCTCAAAATTACAGAGATATTTTACTGATCAGAGATATTATCTGAGCACTGAAGGCGTCAGTGCAAGCTCCATTGACCAATTGATAATTACTGAGGAGCAAAAACTATCTTGCTATGAGGAGAAATTCCTTCTTCATGATGATGGTAAATATGCCCCAGAGCGTATCATTTCTTTTCAACAAGCCAGGATCTGCGCAACCTCCTCAAGTGCAAGACCTGGCTTGCAGATGGAACTTTCTCAACCTGCCCAAAGCTCTTCATCCAGATTTGGAATATCCATGAACAGGTTGGTAATCTAGTTCTTCCCCTGGTATTCTTTTTCCTTCCCAACAAGAAGCAGGAAACATATGTCCGTGCACTCACAATCCTAAAGGCCAAGCTTGATGAGATCCTCCCAACCATTGAAGAGGAGCCCAAGGAGACCAGAGGGCGCAAGAAGAAGACCCTATCCCAAGAAGAAGATGTCCCCACCCCCAAAAAGCAGCCAGAAAGCCTTCCCTACCATGAATATCTGGTAGTGAATTTCAAACAGGCTCAAGCAAATGCCTTTATTTGTGTCTTTAAGAGCTCCCCTCAGGGATGCTACTTCCACTTCTGGCAGGCACTCTGCCGCTGCCTCCAAAAGTGCTCTGACCTCCATGAGCTGGTCAACTCTGAAGGCATAAAAGAAGCCAAGGACGTCTTCAATTGCTTTGCTGCCCTTGCCCTTGTGCAAAAGGAGGAGACCAATGCCTTCTATGACGCCCTCCTCCATCACCCATATATTATAGCCAACCAGGCAATCTTTGTGCCCTTCATTGAGTATTTTTAAACTCAATGGGTTGGTATCTTTCAAGGAGCACGCTGCATTAAAAAGAGCGGTGACTCAATCACCTGAAACTGCTTCAAGCAGGTCAAAGACAGCCTCATCAAGACCACCTCTTCCCTTGAAGGGTGACATAGCCAGTTTGCTACAAGGGTCAGTGTTCATAAGCCCAAATTCAACAAGATCATGGTCCATTTAAAAACCCAGCAGGCCATCTCTGCCCGCCTCTTTAAGACTGGTATGAAGACCAAGGGTGATCCCCCTAAGCAGACTAAGGCTGTAAAGAAATATACAGAAATCAGCAAGGTGGTCCTTGCCTACTATCCTAAGGATGGAAAGCTTGAGCATCTCCAAGCTATCTCAGTTGCTCTTTCAACCAATGTGTGCCTTCCTCAATAAACTATTCTTTATCTTCTCTCTAATTTCCTTTGATCTTACCATTATTTGACTTTTTTTGGTATTTGGTACAATACTATGCTTATTTTAAAGTATGGATCAAAGTTTTAATAGATGAAAATAGTTGTTTTTGTGTATATTTTAACTTTTGGGCTTTACGCAACTATGTTGCTACTAATCAACCCCATTTTTTATTAAAGATTTAAAATTCTGAGGCTTTTTTAAGCCTAGAAATGTTTTTTGAATTTTATTTTTTGAGAATTTTTTAGGTATTTTCTGGAGTTCTAAAATCTAAAATTTTAAAACCATTTTTCTTAGTCAAAATGCTGTAAATCAAAATGGTGTTTTTACTATAAAATTGAGATAGCTAAAAATTGAGATGGCGTATTTCAAAATAGCGTTTTTCAAAATGCTGTTTTCAAAATTGCGTGTCCTACCTAAGTGTACGCCTTTGCGTAGTTTTCTGGGTCTCAATGTTGGTTGGGCTACTCCAATTGTATGGAGATACCCTAAGCTTTTTTCAGGAAAAGCGCATCTTCTTCAACAGATGGTAGTAAAAGGAAATGGAAGCCTCAACCCCAAATGTAGATTTTACCATCACCTGTATATTTGCCAGTTCAAGATGGTAGTCCCGGGTGATCCACTGGCAGATTGCCCATTTGTGCTCCTTGGTGAGCATGGTGGAAATGTGCATGGATTTCTCCGCGGCAAGGACTTGACCCGTGTTAATGAACTTGTTGAAGGTCGTGGAGGCGTACTTGGGATCCACTCCAACAAGGGCTGTGGCCGCCTTGTAATTACCTAATTCATGCATTAGCTTAAGAAGAATGATGTGTTTAATGTCAGGAATGCGCTTCTTAGCAGGCTTTTTAGTGGTGGGGATTACTTGTTGGCATTAGGCACAACACAGGGCATGGGCACCTTGGTGTAAAACGCAGCAACTTTCTTCAACACTAACTGCCCCTCATCAGTTCTGAAGAGCTCAGGCTCCTTTTCCTTTTCCTGATTGCCATCACTGATGTAGGGCTTGTAGCTAGTATCAAGTACAGGCTTCACCTTCTCCAGCATGGCTGACGGGACTGACTCTTGCCGGTACACAACATCAAACACATACAACATAATTTCTACCTCCTTGTTTCTAACTTTCTTTGTGGTGGTGACCTTGGTGGGCTTCCGGGTCAGATTGAGGACCCAAGGGTTGATGCTCCGCACCCTAGCAGCTTGTGCTCCTTGAACCAGCTGTGTCAGTGCAGCGTCACTATTGAACTCTCCTCTCCCGTCTCCTCCTTGAGTAGAACTTGGCTTGCACTAACTCTATTCTTTGACCTGTGGGGGTGACTGCAACTGCGGCACACAACAGGTGTATTGGTACTCTGGTGTTGTGTTCCTTTCATTTTAAAATTTAATAAAATATTAAACAAATTTCAATTAAGTTACTCCCTAATTTTAACTTTTGCTTTTATCTGAATATGGATATTCAATTAGAGTTTTTCCCACCCAATATCCCAATCATAGATTTTTTATTTATTAATTAGTTGTTTTTGGTTTTACAACGCCCATTTTAGAATACTCAAAAAAAAACCACCCATTTTCCTAGATTTTACTGCCAAATTCAAACACCCAACACAATATTTTTAAAATTTATGTTTTAGATCTTGTGTCTTATTTTAGATACCTTGGTATCATTCATGATTACAATCTATTGCACACACTGAGTGAGTGATTTTGTTTACATAGTGAGTTGCTATTGTGTTTTATTTTTGGTTTGAGTTTTGATTCACCTTGCTTGGGTGTATTTTGTCACTGATTCACATAGTAAACATATGTACACCAAAAGTCAACACACACCATTTTGTTTGTGAATCAATGTATTTTGGGATGTATTTGAATAGTTTTGCTTTGCACGTGAGCCCTTTATTGCTGTGTTGACTCATTTTGCCCATTAACGCCAATAAACCCTGTTAACAGAGTGCATATTTTAACCTGAAAGTTGGATTTTGCTTAAATCTGAAATCATTTTGTTTAAATCTGAGGTATTTTTGGTTGTTGCCATAGCTTTTAAAACTACTGTATTTAAATCTTAATATTTTTAAAAAAAATTAAAAAAGTTACATTTCAAGGGAATAAAATTTATTAGGGAGATGCAACTTGAAAATGGAATGTGATTATTCCTGTGAATTATACCCCAAAATCAAATTTTTGGCTAGAGTGTCTAATTGGATACACATACTCTTCTGCATGTGGTGGACAACCCTGGATGCAATTGCTAGAGGGGTGGCGCCCTGTACCCCAGTGGTTGCCAAACGCTTAATAAAAGGGAGGCAGGTAAGCAAATCAATCAGCAGATTCTTTTTGGGAGGCATATAGTACCCATACAACAATGCCATTGCAAAGGAGTTATACAGGACGTGCCCAACTGTCCTATAACCCTGTGGTGTCTTCTGGCATTCTAGTGCTAATTGGCATATATTGAGTTGTATAGGTACATCCTCCAACTTTTTGATGTTTGTTTTTAATATGCAATGAAGTAGGATTCCTAGGTATACAGCAACATGAATTCTTTGTGAGGTATATTTTTTGGAGAACATGCACAATTTCTTTTACACTTGAACTAATCTGTTTATATAGGATGTTTGACTGAATTTGAATATTGTACCAGGAGGCGCCCAATTTGTATCTGCCCCTCATGCCTCCGCAAACAAAATAAATAAGGGTTTAAACAAATTCACAAGGACTGTGTCCCCAACTTTATTTGATAATGCTTTGAATAATTCATTAAAAATTTCAGTTTTAATATATTCATTTCCTATTTGAAAGTCAGTTTTTATTAGGTTTTTTTTCATACTCATTGATGTTTGCAAATGGGAATTGTTGAATTCTTTCATAGATATATTCATCAAAGTTTAATTTGATATCCCTGTGAATTTCATTCATCTCTTTGAAGTTGATATTTGCTCCTATTTTGTATGCTTCCCTAATCCACAGCAAGCACCCCGCAGGTGGTAAATATTCCTTAGCTTTAGCTTCAATATTTGCAAAATTATTCATATTCAGTTGAATTATTCTATTTATTTGTTTTACAGGGGTTGCCAGTGATTGGTAACCCCCGTAAAACCAACTTGGCGTAAAAGCTGCCACTTCTGCAGCCTCCTCCCCATTCCTAGTTATAACTAAAGTAAATATAAGTAAAACACAAAAAAGACTTACTAATTTTTTCTCATGCGGCCCCCTCAGCCACAGGCGCCCCTTCAGCAAACTTCATGAGTGTTGGCTGCTCTTCATTTGTTTTTCTGGGCTTTATTTTCCTTATCTTTCTTGCAACTTGTGCTTCCTCTTGATTTTCATTTGATAAATTTTCAGTATTTCTTGAAGCGCTCCTGCTTCTTGCTTGTGTTTTGTTTTCTTCTGTTTCCATTTGGTCAGTTTCCTCTTCATTTGTGTTAATTTCCTTTGAGCTTTCATCTCCTTCAATCAATTTGATTTTTTGAGTATTCTTTTTATTTGTTTTGCAAATTCCCACAAGTTGTAACTTTCACTTTTGAAATCTAACCGCTTGAGTATTTCCTTTTGAAGATTTAAAATTATTTCCTTGTGTTCTTTGTTGACTATTGTTCCCAGGCTATTTTTTGTGGTTTTGTTTTGCTGGACTAAGGCCCTTCCTCATTTTCCAGTTGATTTACCACAATTTCCCTTATGTTATGTTCAAGCTTGACAACCTTTTGCATGTGTGCTTCTAATTCATTGATAAGGCTGTAGATATTTGACATTTTATTTGAATTACATCAAAAAACTGGTTTTTATAGTACTACCCTCAACACATGAATATTTTTCATCATCATTAATAAATTAAAGACCATAAATGTAAATATTGCATTAGAATTATGCAATTAGACGTCAACTCTTGATATTTAGACATTATGTGCATAGTACAATGCATTTTGTTTAATAAAATTTATTGTAAACTTGGCCTTTTTCATTGTAATTTATTGAAATCGACTGTGTTTATACTAGAGAGCCATTAACGCTTAGTAAAAATATTGATACATAGTGCATTTTACAGCCTGTATATTTACCTATTGGTAATAATTCTGTAAACTTTTCAGTCAGATTTTGCAAATTAATGATAATGTAATGGATTAATAATTAATGTTTATTATCATTACTTTGCAAAATCTGACTGAAAAGTTTACAGAATTATTACCAATAGGTAAATATACAGGCTGTAAAATGCACTATGTATCAATATTTGTACTAAGCATTAATGGCTCTCTAATATAAACACAGTCAATTTATTTTAAATTGTAATGAAAAAAACCTGGTTTACAATGGATTTTATTAAACAAAATGCATTGAGTTATGCACATAATTTCTAAGAATCAATAGTTGACGTCTAACTGCAATATTCTAATGCAATATTTATGTTTATTGTCTTTAATTTATTAATGATGATGAAAAATATGTATGCTCATAATTTTAAGCTATTTGTAAAATGTACAACATTGTATTAATTATGGGAAATGTTGATAATGTAAAAAGAAAATGTTATTAATTATGAATTGAAAGAGAGATATCAATTTTAATAAGTTATCATAAAGAAAAGATTTATTTACTAATCAAAGGATGGGAAGGGGGGGAATGGGCAGAATGAACATCGCCTTCATCTGCGCCTGTGAAAGGGGCGGCATCAGAGATAGTGGGGGAAAGGGTAGTGGTTTGAGAGTCATGATTGGAAGGCAGGTGGCTTGATGGGGGGTTGGGGAGGCAGGGTTGGTTGACTGGGAAGGGGCGGCAAGAGCTGGTTGCTTCAATTGCTCAAATTCTTCTTTTGTCACGTATGCAGGCTTGACAAAACGGATGGACTGGCGTGGGGGGAGGCGGGGTCCTTTCTGGACTTATCACTATCACTTGCATAGAAGATGATGAGATCAAATAAGTCCTGGACGGACACAAAAGGGAAAAGCTCATAACCCTTATCAATTTGGGTGCACAGTTTGTTGTAGGTGGCAGGCTTTAAGCGCCTGAGGGCAGAACCAAAATTGTAGAGACGTACATCTGCAAGATGTATATCAGCATGGTTGATGGGGTAGGATCAACAGGTATGCCCTGCAGCCCTGATTTCTTGGGTTGCCCATTCCTGCTGCTTCATCTCAGCACTCATTACAACTGTGTGCATGGTGTTTTGTGTGGCCCACTCCTCCAGCATGGCCTTGAGCTCCGTCTGGTAGGCATACCCATCTGCGGTGTTCAATATTACCAAGTAATAATTGACGCCCAATGGGGAAACTGCCAATAAAACCCTGACAAAACAATACAAGATTGGGCCGCGCTTGTACACGTCAGACTGGATACGCTTTTCTCCATAGTCTCGAATACTTGTAGAAATCTTGGCATATGGCAGGAAGATTATGTCATTACAGGTCCTCATTGCCCTCCCTTTAATAAAATTAATGATGATAGAATTGTAGGGGTTGGTATTCACCAAACTGGGGCCACTGAGAACCCAATTGGATAAGAGTCTGGCAGCAACCACAACTCTGTGCATCCACAAATTCACTGTTCTCTTATTGGTGAAAATGCTGTGGAGTCCCAGTTGGAGACGGACCTGGACCAGGGGCATCTGCAGGTCACGCTCCATAATAGCCATCATGAGAGGGTAGGCTTTTTCACCTTCAGTCAAAGAACAAGCACCAGTTGGGGTCTTCTTGGTAGGGGGCCACAGTTGGTGTGGGCTCGCAGGGTTGCAGCCACAGTGGACTTTGCAAAACTCATTGTGGCCGCAATTTCCCCAAGGGACATAAGCATTCCTCACTTTTCAACCATTTCAAGAACAATCTCTGGAGTGATTAGTTTTCTTCTGTGTCTTGCAGGCTGATTGGCTGGGGGAGGGATGTGTCCATCTTGGAAATTGGTCAATGCCATCAGATTGGCTGTTTTGGGATTTGGGACTCTCTGGGTGACCCCATAGCTCAAATGGCTGGTTTCGGATGCCATTGTTGATATGTGATTTGGGTTGGCAGCTGCCTGTGTGTGATAGGCAAACAGGGCCATACTTGAGGATGCGGGAGAAAGAACACACTCCTGGGTAGTGCTTGGGGAGGAGCCTGTGGGTTGGGAGTGGCCATAGACAGAGGCTTCACTGTTAAGAGACCCAGTGTAGCCCTGCATGATTTCGTCAAGGCCAGGGAACAGCTCGTTGACTTGGTTGGTGTTAGAAGAAGACATAATAAATTTTTATTAAAAAACTTAAACTCAAAAAGAGGAGTGCATATTTTAGTCAATTTTATTGTTAAATATGTTAATTTTATGAATAGTAGGATCTAAATTTTAGCCGCCCTAAAATGGAATAGGGTGATTTTTGAGAATGCCTATGATTCCTAAAAGAATTAGCACAAATCTACTCTAGATCCTTTAGCATCCTTTTTGAGACACCCATAAATTATATTTATTTCAAATTCCTCGCAATTATGATTTGAAACTTGGTTCTTGGATTTGACAATCCTGCAATTTCAGATTCGTTAATTTTTACATAATGTCTATGATTCATTTGACATACAGGAAATCTCAAATCATACATTAGAATCCCGCATTTCTGATTCACGTATCCCGCATTTGTTTGCTGAGTTTTGTCTTTTGTTAGTTGAGTTATCTGCTCAAGGGATTCAAAATTTGCCAATTTAAATAAACCAAAAAAGTCAAATTAAATGGTTAATTTTATTAAATATTTTAATTTTCACTCAGCTGAGTGGCCCGCAAAAGTGATTCAAAATTTGGACCAAGGATTTGATAATCCCACATTTTTACATTCAGGTTCTGAATCTACAGTAGCAAAGTTACGCCCCAGGATAAAGGAAGGTTGCCCAACAGCTCTGGATATCTTGAAGCAGATCATCTATAGATATAAGGCTGGCTTGGAGAAGGATCTTGGTTTTTGCCAAGTTTTAGGAGCAGAGATGGGAGTCCTGGGTATGCTCCTTGTAAAGAGTGGCTGAACTGGTTTGGATCAGGCCAGGTGGGAAACCACTGGGTTTGGAACCCCTAAACTGACTTGTTTGTTAACAATAGTAACCTTTTGGCAGGTCTTATGTTTTTGAATGGGTTGATGTTGGCGTTTTGAGATCTGATGACTATTTGCTTTGATCTATGCTAAGGGAGAGCTTTGTTTTGCTGCATGGAGTTGTTATTTATTAGTGTTGGCTTGAATCAGAAATGTCATTACACTTGATAACAGGTAGTACTGCAAGTGGATGAGAGATATGATGGACCAATAAAATGGTTATTAAATCTAGCAGCTTAAAAAGTTGGAATTGGGCTCTTTTATAGCGAATTTAATATACCAAATACTTCTAAGGCCAAGCACTGCTTGATGTAAAAGAATGGATATTTGACAGGTCAATGAAAAATGGCTGCCATTTAATGCACTACAAGCACTGGAATGGCAAAATAGATTAATGGTGCCAGTGATCACCTGTATAGTAATAGTGGGGGAGGAGGTTAGAATCGAAGCAAATAGACTGGGGCAGCAAAGAAGGGGAAATGTTGCTCACTCTATCCCAGCCAATGAAAGAAAGGCTGGGCAAGTACCAATAGGGTTGGGCAGAAGTGCAAATCCCAACCAGCCTAAATCTGTTGGAAACAAAAACTCCTTATTTTGAGAGTAGGTACAGATTACGGAAGGGGGGCTTTTGTTAAGCATCTGGTTTGGGAGGAGGCTTGCGGTTATCAAAGGCAGTCTTAGCCCAAGCTGCCATGTCAAGCTTTGAATCGCTGTGCTTTTTGAGGAATTCGTGATCCTTAAGTGGAAGTTAGCAAGAAGAACAGAAAGCTAAATACCATCAGCTCTTGATAAGTTGGACGATCATCAGGCTTCTTTCGTAGACTAGTTGGGAGATCAATACAAATCATTTCAGATGAGTTACCATAGAGACACGAAATCTTGAGCTGACTTGGAGAATGAGGAGGGTAAAGTAGGAGACTCAGTAGCTACAATCGCGTTTAAACGGGCAAAAACACTGTCGTATAGCTCATCTGAATATGGGTATTGTCCTGTTGCCATCTCTAGTAGAGAAATGCCAAGAGACCAAATGTCAGATTGGACAGTGTAGTGAGAAGCTGAAGAAGTTGTGATGCGTTCAGGGGCCATGTAGCTTTGACAGCCGATATGCGTTTTTGCCATGGACATGACTAATTGGCCCGAAACTCCAAAGTCACACAATTTTACTTGGCCTTTAAGGTTCACGAGAACATTGGTAGGCTTGACATCTGAAAGGATAAATAAAGTTGCAATCTTTTAAAAACTACCTCTATGAATGATAGATAACTCATCTTTTAGAAACTTAAGCCCAGTCACCATCTAAAAGGTATAAGATGAATTGTTGATGCTCAATCTACCGCAATTGTAATCTGAGCCAGAACATCTTCAGGAACACCCTTCCAGCAGAGAAGATCCAAAGAGCCCGCATCCATATATTCCATGCAATAGTAGACATTGGATTCCATAAAGAAGGCACCATAAAAGTCAACAATATATCGGCACTGAGATTTATGAAGAACATCAAGTTCCATTAAGATCTGATTCAGCTTATCTTTATCAAGCTCAAGGCGAATCTCCTAAAGATAATTAGAAGTGAACAGAGTTGGGTTTAAATACCTTCATAGCCATGGTTACATTTGTTGGCCTATGGTAAACTTTCTGAACCAGTCCATACATACCTTTACCAAGATGGCCAATGGGTTGGAGCTCGTCCATATTGATCTTATAGCTGTTTCCATTTGAGAAATCAACGCCTTTCTCATGGACGATGGCCTTTCCTCCAAAGTTGAGCTTGCCAGAAGGATCACTTTAATGCAAGTTAGTAATAGCAAGTGGAGCAGCTGAAGCTTCTTACACGAATTTGGAGAAATTAGCAAAAAGTGAATCTGAACCATTGGTAGCTCCGGAATTCAGCTTCAAGCCTTCTGGCTTGAGCCTCAGGCTAGGACGTGCAGACTTCATTGGACTCAAAAAACGAAGAGTAGAGAAGTGGGAGGTAAGTAGTGACAGCTAACTTAAACTCTAGTGAGCAGTAGGGCAAGGCGTAGGCAAGAGGAATTCTCTGGAAAGCCCAGCCAATAAGCGTAGGCAGATAAGAATGGAAGTTAGTTATCACTGCGCTTGAAAGTATTGCGGATGGTCACTGATTGGCGGGTCGGATCGATTACGGATCACATGTGATGGCTTAATAAAACTCCAGTTTGGTGGTGCACGCCTTTGCTCTTCCTTTTGGATTGAAGTTGGAGCCACTTCAGTCTATTGCCATTGTTTGGAATAATTTATACATGACAAGTAGTTCCTCCTAACCCACCTGTCTTCAAGCTTCACAGTGGCAATATAAAATCTAAGTACAGAGGAATGTCTAAAGTTGGGGAATTCAGCATTCCAAGTATGGATAGAAAGGCTAGACTGTTATCGTACTACCCTATGTTTGATGCCTCTTCCGGTTCATGACGTCATAAAACCATCTATCAGTAGTTGGCTGGTAAGGTCGTTTAGAATAAAGGTTTATAAATAGAAGTTTATATTCAAAAAGAAGTAACTCAATTCATTGAGAATAAAATCTGCCCCTATTGGTTTAACTAATATTTCGAGGATTTCTGATTGTGTGATCATTATTCTGGAGTCTACTTTGCATGAAACCACTCTAAATGATCACTTGTCAAAGGATTTAAACAATATTGTATTTATCCAAGAAAGGATAGGTGTTGCAATACAAAAGTAATTTGTCTATCATAAGTTGATGGGTAGTTAAGCTTAGGAAATAAATGCACAATTTATCATGTATACCCAAATGCAGTCCAATTTGGAAGCAGCCAAGTCATCAAACTATTGCACCCTGATCAAAAACTGTTCACGGATATTGGTTGCAACCACCCATATATATGCCCGATCCGCCAGCTACAGTCCTCGATTCCATGGGCTTTTGTCAAGAGCGTGGATCCAAAGCACCCCGAAATTCGCCTAGCAGCCCGCCGCGAGGAGCCCCACACTTGATTCCTTAGCGGCGGAATGACGCATTATTTGCCAGTAAATCCGGTTGCAGATTAAACACGTTTCCATCTATTTTTATCTACCTGAGCCATACATGCTCAGCTTCCTTGGGCAAGGTTAACGCTAAAGGTTCAAACCACACCCCAATATAAATTAGTCAATATAAATTAAAAAATCTAGCCCAAACTTTGAACATAAACCAGATTGAATGAGGGGCCGAACATCTCCTCTTCCTGTCTATACCGATCCTAGCAAACTTATAAATAGCGTTGGTCAACCCATGCTGTTAGTCAATTATTCCCTGAAGCAATCAAAGTAAACCATTATTTACCAGACATACAGCTCCATCTTTGCAAGGGAGTACAAAAATCAGCCTCGGCCATATTGACAAAAAGGATATAGGCTTTATTTTAGCTAAACGGTTTAAATCCAATGCCATAGTTTAACTAGCTAGAAGTTAATAAACTTAGAATATCAGATTTAAACTATGTCAAATATGTTGTGACCTAGAAGTTGAGCTGCATACACATCGGATAACGATCAACAGAACATAGCTAAAGGGCTTTCATCATAGCAGTAGTGACTAATTCCTACATGTAACCGTTTTTGGGAATAGTTTGTTAAGATAGCTTCAACATGACATATACCTTAGTTTATAATTATTCTAGTACAGTAGTTTTAAAAACTATGGCAACAACCAAAAATACCTCAGATTTAAACAAAATCATTTCAGATTTGAATGAAATCCAAGTCGTGCAAGATTCAGGATTCAATTAATTTAGAAAATTTCAATTAATAAATGAACTGTCAAACAAAAAATGAAATTTCACTAGCCCATTATACAAAATTATATCAAATATCAAGCAGTGTTATTTAAACCATAAAAAGATGAACTGACATAGCAAGTGAGATGGATGGATGCTATTTCGGAATATATTATAATCCAATCAGGATTCATATGAGGCACCAACAGAAGGACCAAAATGAAACAAAATTTGAGCAAACTAGAAGCAAGATTCCACAAGCACAAAATGAAATGAAGTCACACAAGATATGTAGTATGAGCAGCCTAAAATAGAAAAATAACAATTTAACAGACAATCAACAGCAATCCAATTTAGGAACAGAGGCATTTTATTCATTTTTATGGCTCCTGATTTGTATGAAATGGTTTTGAGAACCTTCCAAATATGAACTCAAGATTACAATAATAATAAATCATAAAATTTTAAAATTTCTACTTTTAGTGATTTTATCCTAGGTTTTTTTAAAGATGGTTTTCAATAGCAACAACATTTTTAACAGTGCCAGCAACCAAGCCAGCAGCAGCCAAGCCAGCTTCAATGGAGGCAAGGCTCAGAACATGGAGGCACCCGTTTACACCAAGCCTTTGAGGAAGGTAACAAGGAAGCTGACCTGTACCTGACCCCCAACTCATATGGCTTTGACTTGTTCAATAGTCACTTTGCGCCTAGCGCTACCCCTGCACCCATGCCTACTCTCATACAAGCTGCCCGTCAACCAATCAATCAGAATGGCAACCTTGATTTGGAACAACTTCCTGCCATCAGCCAACCTGCCCCCCCTCAGCCAATCAGGCTTCAGCTCCTGCAGCCCAGCACCCCAAGCAATAAATCATCACCACCCAAATTCTCCAGGAAATTGTGGCACTGAACCTGCAGGGTCTGTCCTGGGATCAGATTGCTGACCAATTAAAATTTACCTGAGCCACCATAATGTGGGAGTTCAACAACCTAATGAACAAGAGGAATCTGATTGGGACAGCCAAGAAGCCAAAGAAGGCCCTAGAGTTCCAGATCAGTGAGGCCTATCCAATTATGCTTGACCTCCTTTAGCAGGGCCCCAAGCTTTCCTTGACCCAGGTCCAGAAGCGACTTGCACAACATGGCATTTGGGTGTCTGAACGCATGGTGCAGCTCTGGATGTATGAGAAGGTGGCGTCAGTCCGTGTGCTGACCAATGTTGCCAGCAACCAATGGGATGGCGCTGAGGATTCTCCATAAGATCCTGCCATCAAATCAACCCTGGTTTGATGCTTGACTAGTCTAACATATGACATCATCTTCATCTCTTACTACAAGCTATCAATAGCTTTTGATGATTTTGGTGAGCAAGGAAAAGCCACTACCAAGAATAGAAGGAAGAAGGTCAAGAAGGGGACGTTCATTGGTGCATTTCTGGCTGTTTCAGCCAAGGGGTTTGTCTACTATCAGACAAATCCAGATTTCACTGATGGCTACAAGTACAGCCATATTCTCAGTGGATTACTTGACTCCTGGGATGGCTCAAATTCCAAGCACCGGGTTTTCTTGAGCCACCAGATGGAGGATAGCTCCACCGCCCTCCAGGCCATCCAGGGACGCAGGCACCAGGCCTCATTCTACCCCGCTGGCCATGCAGACATCCATCTGGGTGATGTTGTCTTCTTCAACATCAGAGACACAGTACAGGAGCGCTGCGCTCAGGCTTTCAATGACCTCTATCTTGGGGTCCTTGACCACAATTCTCTCTTTGATCACCAAAAAGGTGGCTGACTTGTTTGCGCAAATGGTTTTCCATGTGAACATGGGCAACCAATCACATAAAGATAAGTGCCTCCCACTCTGTGCCACAGCCACCTACCAGCAAATCAAGGCAATGACAGATGAGGAGTACAATGAGCGGTATATGGCGGCCATCATGCAAAATCCTCCTACCCCTACCCCGGCCACCATCACCCCCCACCTTCCAGCCCCACCCACCCAATCCTAGACCCCCCCAGGCCAGCACCACCTCTATGTATTCCTTCCCACGCTATTCTGCCTACTAGGTATCACTCTTTCCTGCCCCAATAAACATCCTGTTGCCAAACATTTTCTATTTAAATTATCTTTATTTTGAATTTCAATTGTTCATGTTCTCTTTGTTTATAGTTGGTTTTATTCTTTATGTTCAGCTTATTTCTATAAAATCATATATTTACTATGCCGTATATCTAGATCCAGAACACGGTTATTTTTAGCACTTAAATATAGCTCCTTGTGAAAATATTAACAACAATTTGGTGATCAGCTAAATTTAAATTAGAAAATTATAGGTTAATTGTATTTAGGTAAAGTTATTACTGATCCAAATTCAAAACCTTAATGATAAACTGAAAGCCAATCAGGAGCCAAGTGATAAAGTGATTTTTGTGATATAAAGGGTCATTCAATAATTCTTTGATGCATGTGCGCTAATTAATATGATTGGCTGGATGTTTTGCCATTGTACGCCATTGCCGCTGTGGCAAGTTGTTGGTGGACTAGTGCTAACCCAGCAGCTGATTGGGCACTAGTCCATCAACAACTTGCCACAGCAGCAATGGCGTACAATGGCAAAACATCCAGCCAATCATATTAATTAGCGCACATGCATCAAAGAATTATTGAATGTCCCTTTTTGTCACAACAATCACTTTATCACTCAGCTCCTGATTGGCTTAAAGTTTATCATTTAGGTTTTGAATTCAGATCAGTAACAACTTTATCCAAACACAATTAACCTATAATTTTCTAATTCAAATTCAGCTGATCATCAAATTGTTGTTAATATTTTCACAAGGGGCAATGCAAAGTGCCAAAAATAATATGGCAATTAAGGGACAATGCCAACACAAAGCAAACAACACATAGAGTTAAACATAAAACATATATACAATGGGTAAAAGATGGGATATTGTAATAAATGGGAAACAAACAAGGATAAACAAAGAGGAAAAAATATCAGAATAACACAGATTTTATTGGGGTGAAAGCTATAAAAACATATGGAAAGGTTAGTAAAAAATCAAATGAGAGAACTTGAAAAACTGCTCAAAGACCTCAACTCAGCGATTGCCAAAATCAAAGATATTGACTGCAAGGTCAAGGCAAAAGTGAAAGCTGCCGTTCTTACAGGGGACAAAATCAAAAAGGTGTCCACCAAGGTACTCATGGTCAAGATGCCAGACAAATCTGAAATAACCATTGAGCGCATACTAAATGTCCAGAAAACTGTGGTGGAAGGCCTCAAATTCAAGTTCTTTGCCCTCTCTGCACCGTCTGTCTGGGTTGACAACCTTGAGATGTATGCCCACCTCAAACCTTCAAAGCGCGCAAGAACCAAGGACATCAAATTGCCAGCGCAATTGCTTGCGCCAAGAATGCCAAAGCCTGCCAAAGCCGCAAGCAAGGAGGAAACCTGCAAAGGTAACCTAAAAAATAAATTAATAAAAATTTCTAAATACTTACCTTTTTTTAGAAAACATAGATGGTGAACTCCTCCGGGTCCTGGTCCCCTTTATCCCCCTACCTTCTATGCCAATTACGCCAATCATGTGGCAAGGCAGCTATTTCTGTCCCCCCCTGTCTTGCAGGAGCTTGAGGATAGGATTCACGGTACCTTCCCAATGTCCAGAGAGACATTGGCTGGGCTTTCACATACTGAGGGGCATCCAAGTGGGCAGTTACTGCCTACAAGGATGCCCAACTGGTCTGCCTGGACCTAGTGGTCCTCAGTGGAGGTTATTGTATAAACTCCATTGAGCTTTTTTGGGACGTCCTGGTGACGCTCCCATTCAAGAATATACCGGAGATGGGCCAGTCACATGCGGCTGCTTGCTTTTGCTTCCCAGTGGAGCACACCCTGTCTTATCTGTTGGAAAACTTTGGGCGTGTGGTGGGTAAATTGGCTGTTTCAGACACAACAGCCGTAAAGAAGACCAAGATCCTCCTGGAAGACTTTGGGCTGGCCTGGAGTGCCAACAAGAGGGGGTCCCTCCAGCAATGGAGCTCACGTTTGCCAAGACAAAGCACAAGAAGAAGATTAGTGCTGTGTTTAATAAATTGTGCGGGTTTACTGAAGCCTTTGCTGGGCAAAGGCTTCATCTGGTGATTTACCTGGGATATCTCTTTTACTTTGGGATGAGTGCATCTGTAGAGAACCTTGACAGGGTCCTCCTAGGGATTGACAAGGCCAGGCTCTCCCTGGATAGGAAGAAGGTCCCCCCGGGTTACAACTCAGTTGATCATGTTATCCAGGATGTCCTGGTCCTGGCTGGCATCTACGGGTTTGCAGCCCCACCAGAAAAGCTGCTGCTCCATTCCCACCTCACTATCCTCCCTTTTACTAGCCGCTGAGAATACTTCCAGCAGGGTATATCTACCGTACACGGTGTGGCAGTGGAAGTTGTGCCACCTCCATTGCAGGGTGGGTACATACTGCCAAACCAACTACAGGCACACTCAATAAAATTTTCCTTCCTCAATATAAACTACTCTTTTAAATTTTGCTTTTTTAAAAAAAATTTATAATTATTATTTTAGCAAACAAGTTTTGCAAAATAAATCCCGGAGAAGGTCATCATATAAGCATAAATATATTTTTTAATAAAATTTACTTCTATTGTGTACACTTTACATTTAATTTTTTAATCCCATTTTTATATTTATTTGATAAGAGTGATATAAATATATTCACGTAGTCAAGTATCAAGTGTCTGGGATAGCCTCAGATGCCATAATAAAAAATCAATATAAAATAAAAAAATTACTAACCTTCATTGATGGTCCCGCTGAATGTGATTGTGGGCTTAGAAGCTTCTAGATGTAAAATGATAATTAATAAATCTTAAATAATAAATTATAGAATATACAAAAGTTGGACACACTAAGCCTTTAATTGATTGGCTGTTTGGCAAGGCAGCCAGGGATGAACAAATCAGCGTGGCCATAGAATTTGGCCACAGTCTCAGCTGGGAGGGTGTGGATCCCGGCCTGCAGCAAATCAAAGAGGTCCTCAGTCCCAGCTGGGGTCCCTCGCTTGACAACTTGCTTGAGCCACCCAAAGACTTCCTTGATGAGATTTAGGAAGGGAAAATAAGCAGGGAGGAAGAGAAGGCGCAAATTTGCTGTGGCCAATTGCTGGGGGCCCACTGCAATACTAGTGTCAATTGATGGAAATTCAGCAAGAATATCTTCCACCTTGTGGAGACCAACATTGTCCAGCACAATTACATTGGTGAAGCCTGGGCTTGTGCGCCTCAGGTGCTCTTGGACCAATCAGAGGAATGACAGAAAGGTACAGCTATTGTGAGAACCCAATATCATTTGGTACAGCTCAACCCCCTTTGGACCGAGGAGAGCCACCATTTAATAGGCTTTGGCGTGGACTGCCACACACCAAGCTGCCCCATTATTTGAGCCTTTTGGACATAACCATATTCATTCTGCATAGACAAGGCAAATGCTGGTTTGTCAATGTAATAGAATTCAACCGTCTCCTTGGCTTTGAGGGCAGTGTACGCCTCTGTGTATTTTTTCCGGACCTCAATGTTGGCTGGGCTATTACAATTGTAGGGGGATACCCTGAGCTTTTTCCAGGAAAAATGCATCCCCTTTACAAGATGGTAGTAAAAGAAAATTGAGGCCTCAACCCCAAATATAGATTTTAACATGGCCTGTAT